>LXKZ01000204.1:0-240777 GCA_001856765.1 Endoconidiophora polonica | reverse complement strand
TAAACCTATCACGCACTAAAGCCTCGGATTTCTACCCTATTTGCAAGCTGGTGATTAGGTTTGATTTCCCAAAGCAGAGATCTTGCATGAGCTCTGCAGCGAGACCTAAGAGATTCCAAGGCGAACAGACAACTCATCCAAAATAGTCAAGTTTAAGTGAACTGCGAGTCAGAATCCTTTCCAGGGACACATCAGCTTATAACGTCGAACAGTCCAACACTGGATTGATCGAATAGCTTAACGTCCTATAGTGTGATTTTCGGCCAGCGAATTCGTGGTTAAAATAGAGTTTTTCTCGTGTTCAAGTTTCAGTGCCTGGAGCAGCTGTAGGGCTTATTCAGACTATCTGTCCGTGGCTTTGTATGCTTTTTTAGGCCCTGGGAAAACTGTCTAACGAAGGCGATATCACAGACTAGAAACCACCACCTGTTTTGTCCGTCCTTCTCATTGCAAACGTTTGTGTAAACCTGGCAATATATAATTATCTTTCTTGATCTAATTGTGCCAAGCCACGATAAGGGAACGTGCTGCTTTGCATTGCATTGCATCAAGTTATGAAACGACCGGTCTTTGGCTGGGACAAGTGTGTGATTGGTGCCCGGAAGAGGCACAGAAATTCTGAAAATGACTTTTACGGTAGAAGAAACGTCCTTGGTGCTTGTTCCATGTCTATTCCAGTCCAATGTACAGCCCTGTTGTTATTGTTGTTGTCACAAGTTCCGGAATTTTGTACAGCAACCCCGCTTGTAATCTCTATAATCCCAATCATACATTCTGCACATGCCAATCAAACCCGGCATGTCACTTTGAGATGCTATCGACTGCACCGATAACGTCCTGGGCCAGGTTGGCACTATCCAGATAGGAGAGAATATGATGTGAGCATAAGCCATAGATTGGATGGTGGAGAGGTATATAATACAATGGACATGCCGCCTCCATCAGCGTCAGAATGAGATGGACAGATAGTATCAGGTGCTACAGCCGATGTTTTCCCTTGCGCGCGATGGGAATGCGGATAGGAAACAATGTACTACTACTATTACTACTACTACTATTTATATTTGTATGTACTCCATACAGGCCATCCTTCGGAAAATTTGGTTGTGGGTGCATAGTCAAACTTGTAGGTAACTAGGTAACTGGTACTTGGTACCCAAACAATAATTTGCGGCAGTTCAGGCTCGACGCCGCGCTAATCATGAAAAAATAAAAAAGCAATGTATGAGCCTGATATTGGTCTCTGGGACTATTGAGAAGCTGAGGTGACTGACCGGAGGACCACGACGGGGAGGAGGGAGGGGCGACGATGGGGCGACGAGGGGATTTAGATAGCAGGTTCGTTTACCGCTAGAACAGGTGTTGATTGATTGGCCCATCGCTTGATGAGGTGCAATAGCGGCATCCTTTTGTTGTCAGATTCACATATCTGAAAAGTTTTCTGGTAATATGAAGGCAAGATTGTCCTGTCATTGGACGGAGTTAATTGGCTTACTGGCGTTGTAGTGAATCATTCTATTAGAGGCAAATACAAAAGCCTTGATATGACCAAATAAAGGCTAGTTATTTGACAAGGTAAACAAAACAATGCAGCTTCAGCTCTCATAATGTTGCACTATAGACCTATCTATGGGCTTCTTAGGATGACAAAAACAGATGGCTACAGTGGCAGAGGCCCGCTAACAAATACTGTTAGCATCATGCACTATGCTTTCTCAGCAGCGACAGTTGCACATCGACCACATCTTTAGCAACAGCTCTAGCTGCTAGGCAGTATATATGAGGCTCAAGAATGCAAAGATTCAGAAGCTGTGTTTACTGTTACTGCGATGGCAGCGTTAGTCAGGCATAAGTTAGGCTGTTGGTTGGCCTGGAGAGCTTCCTTTCTGAGCGTTGCGGCTGCTGTTGCGACGGAACTCTCAACGCCGCCCCTTTTCTTGGGTTCTGGAGGGGGCTTTTTTCCCTGCGACAAAGCAGGTCCCTTTCCTCTACATTCCTTTGGCTTCGCTGCCTCTGCTTTGGCTTTCTTTGGCTGGCTTTGGCTTTGGCGGCTGCTCTGGCGCGGCCTCTTTCTGTCCCTCTTTTCCCGCTTCTTCCCCCTCCTCTTCATGTTCTCGCTCTTCTCTCGTTCTGCCCTCTCCACCCAACGCAGCAACTTCTAAGCAATCCTGACCCAAAACCACACCAGACCAAAACGCCTACAAACCCAAACCCAACCTGCCAGCCAGCCAGCCGACCAGCCAAGCCTGTTTGCCTGCCTGATTTTCTTCTCCATCCACTTTCCAAGGCCAGGCTTTCTTCTTCCTTTTCTTCTTTTTCCCCTTTGCTTCCGACTTCATTCGACTCTCTCCTACTCTCATCCACTACTGACCCTTGAAACTACTACTACCTACTACATTCTTCACATATATATTCACAATGGCTACCGAGGTACGTGATCATGTCATTGTTCTGCCCTCTGCTGTCATCACCGTTGCTCTACCCATTCACCTTTTTCTTGCACGCGCCTTTACTTGCTAGCACTCGCTGCCTCGTATCTTTAATGTTTTGTGTGCTGCACACAGTTTAGAGCATGCAGCCGACGAGATAGATGGATTCTGTGTTGATGATGAAGCTATATTGTCTATCGACTTGACTGTTGCTGATAGAAGATGACCCGAATACCTTGGATCTATTTGTACTGCTGTGTCCCGCTTCGCCAATCTAATGGCCATTAGAGGTGGGCATCGCATTATGCTGTTGCCCTCTCCTGCATGCGCATATACCAATGACCATCAATTATCCATCACTGGTCGTCTCGTTGCTTCATCTTCACCGTGTCCATAGGCGCAGCCTGTCCCCGATTCATCCTTATCGCTGAGGCCGCTAATCTTGTGATGTTGCTGTCTCTGCTACATTTGCCCCTCATACCCCTTGCCGACTACCACGTTTTGTATGCTTGATTGCCAACAGCTACGGCTTGCTAACATTTTGTCATCTACAGCGTGAAAGGTTTGTCTACCACTACACCTCCCAATCTCGAGAACAGGCTTCTTGTGAGCACTATTATTCACTACTCGATTACCGCTTCGATCTTGTTGTTCGATACCGATACGGAGCTTACCCCCTTTTTTTTTCTTCCCCACCCCTTCAATTGTACTTCGAATCGTAGCCACAATGGTTGTCGCGATGGTTGCTAAGCTGTTGGGCCAACGCCTCCTTTTCCCCGCCTTTTTTCCAACTCAGCTAAGAGTGTGAGATTGGTGAGCACCATTGATTTCGACGACCATCATGTTCGCACGATCAGACGATGGAGAATATCTAGCACCCGAATCGGTATCGACGACAAACTCGATATCCATAATCCTGTACTCCGAATTGATTCAACACGACAATCCAAGTACAATCGCAATATGCTCCGATGCTAACCCACACATAGCAAGACTTTCCTGGCCCGTCTGTGCGAGCAGGCTGAGCGCTACGATGAGATGGTCACCTACATGAAGGAGGTTGCCAAGCTGGGCGGTGAGCTCTCTGTTGACGAGCGCAACTTGCTGAGCGTCGCCTACAAGAACGTCGTCGGTACCCGCCGTGCTAGCTGGCGCATCATCTCCTCCATCGAGCAGAAGGAGGAGTCAAAGGGTTCTGACAAGCACGTTAACGTCATCCGCGACTACCGCTCCAAGATCGAGCTGGAGCTTGAGCAGGTCTGCCAGGATGTTCTAGTTGTGCTTGACGAGTTCCTGATTGCCAACGCTGCTACTGGCGAGTCCAAGGTCTTCTACCACAAGATGTAAGTGACACTTCCCTTTAATTGCAATCTGTGATCTCCCCCCCCCCAAAAGACATTTGCAATAAGGCTTTTTCCGGTTAGTTCTCAATCTTAGACTAGACAAAATTGTATTTGTCTATGATGGGATATCCGAACCACACTAGAGCCGTATTGCTCAGCACTCAGTGCGCGTATAAGAATTGCCAAAAAAAAACATTCTACATATGCAATAACCCCGCCCCCTCACTCCATCATACATATTTTAGCAGATAGACATATCACTATTACGTCTGTTTCTTATCCGCTTCTGCAGGTCTGCAAGTGCAAGCCGTCATGGTTGGTCCAAATCTTAGCTGCAGAACAGCCCAGATTAGCTACATCAGGACGCATTTGATGTAGAGCCTCAAAATATTGCACTCTTAATTTCACTCTATATGTCACAGGGTTTAGTTGATACTGTACAATACTTTGGTTCATTATTGGAATTTTTTCTTCTCTTTTTTGCTGTTTCACAAATCCTTTGCCGAAGGTCGTATTTCATAGTAATTAACACGTGCCCTTTTTCTCAACATAGGAAGGGTGACTACCACCGCTACCTGGCCGAGTTCGCCTCTGGCGATAAGCGCAAGGGCGCTGCCACTGCTGCCCACGAGGCCTACAAGGTGAGTTTAATACTACTAATATTTAAAGGTTTTTTCCACTTGCAAACAAAGATCTAACTATTACTCTTCTTATTGCAGAGTGCCACCGATGTCGCCCAGACTGAGCTGACCCCCACTCACCCTATCCGCCTGGGACTTGCCCTAAACTTCTCGGTTTTCTACTACGAGATCCTCAACTCCCCTGACCGTGCCTGCCATCTGGCTAAGCAGGCTTTTGATGATGCTATTGCTGAGTTAGATTCCTTGTCCGAGGAGTCTTACCGTGACAGCACTCTAATCATGCAGCTGCTGCGTGACAACCTGACCCTGTGGACCTCTTCTGATGGTGCAGAGGGTGTCGCTGACAAGCCTGCTGAGGAGGTTGCCGAGGCCACTGAGCCCAAGGAGGAGCCCAAGGAGGAGACTGCTCCTGCTGCTGCTTCTTAAGCAGACAGTTAAATTCGTTTTCCTTTTCTCCCGTATTATTGACACCATTATTCCCCATTGACAGCTTACCTGAAGCAGTCAAGCTGTCTATTCACGACACCAAACCCCCCGCATCACCAAATACAAACAGATCAAATTAAATAACCTTCTAAACTAAATACTCTTATCATCCCTTCCATGTCTATTTTTGTTGTCTGCCTTTTTTTACGTTGTCCATTTTTTTAATTATTTAGATGACTTGCCATGAGAACATACAGGAAGAAGATTGCTTTTACCACCTATGACTAATAGAATTAGTCATAGGTACTAGAGGCTGTATGTCCAAGCCTAGCTCAAGTATATCAAGGGGGAATGTTGTTCATATCATCCCTCACACGTAGGATGAGTTTTTAATTTCTAGTGTTTGCCCTTCTTTTGCGTCTCCGTTATATTTTGTTTCTTGTAGTAGTCATCACCCACTATTCTAGTTTTGCCAAATGAACGATGTACTGCACGCATATTCTTGGCAAGTGTCAGAAGCCGTGGCATATTCAGAACTATTACTAAATATACGGAAAATGGGTTACAACTACTAATCAAAGAGTATGACGTGAAGACCAACCCGTATTGTAATGGCCCCTCCGGTATATTATACAAATCACAAGAGAAAGTAGCTCTTGAGTCAAAAGGTATATTTTTGATAGCGTGGTGGAAAATAAGTAGTAATGGCATAACAAGTTAAAAAAGGATTAAACATATATATATTCGAAAACACAGGCATTCTCATTATGATTACCGCCAGTGTTGGAGCTACAAATTCTTGGAGTTTTATGTAGTCTGGGAACAAGAAACAGCAGGAGAACCAATCGAGTTCTTGACTTATTTGCATAATCAAGGATATATTTCAAGGATATATTTCAATGAAATTTAACACATATACACAAGAATTGGATATATAGATATAAGAAGCTAGCCTTGAGCTGATTGGATTCTCTCCTGCTCTCAGTTTATCTGAATGATAAAGATCCAACACAGGAGAATCAAAGAGGTTGGTAATAAAGAGTTAAAGGTAGAGAATGTAAAATGGTATAAACAAATAATAAAAAAGAAATACGCTTTCGTATCTAGATAAAATGTTCCCAAAAATATAAGCACAAAAGAGCGGCAGAAGAGGCCACTAGAAGAAAATTGTGATGCGAAAACAACACACGGGGTTATGCAGCCGACCCAGAGTTGGTAAATGAGTAGATCAAGATGAAAAGTGAAAGAAGAGTCCGAAATAATTGTGAGATCAAAAGAAAGTAGGCATAGAGAGAGTGAAGCGATGAGAGATAGAAATGATAAAATGCATTGCGGTATGGAACTCGAAAACGCCAACGCCGTGCTATAGCCGTAGTCCATAGAAAACAAGATAAATGAACAAACAAGAGACAGGAAACATAGAGAGGATATGAAGAGAGCTCTCGTAAATATGACATTGGGAGAGAATGTACATAAGAGACTGAAAGACAAATGAGTAAAGATAGTGTCAGACGTGCAAGTATCGCGGACGCCTGATTGGAGGAAGGAATTGCAGGACGAAGCCGTGAATATGATCGAGAATCTGCAGAGATATATTATACAGAGGATAGAATCATAGAAGAGATATCCAGAGACGGCGAGTGCCCCATATGACCAAGAGCGTTAGTACCGATACTAGTAGCAGTTATAGCAGCCTTGGATCAAGAGCAACACTAGGCAGCCACCGGCTCCATCTGCGACTGACGCCCAGCTAACAACGGCTCGGATTCTGCACGAGATTGCGCCGCCGAGACCTTGCGAGCTTCCACCAAGCGATGTGTCTTGAATAGCAGGCTCTGGGCATTGTGCAGCCGCGCCTGCTTCTCCTCGATCATGTACGAGCCCTTGACCCGGCGAACGCCGATACTCGAGTCTGTGTACGAGTCGTCCTCAGTATCGTCCGTGTCCACGGGCACCCGCTTGCGTGTACTACTAGCACCAGCAGTGTCGTTCTCGCCGTCGTGTCCATGCGAGTCGGGCCGCGAGCATGTAGCTGATGGCGCATTTATGCTGGGCGCAGCATCAGAGGCTTCGCTGGGCGGCGCCAGGTCGGGATACTGGTCCATGGGTGTGTTGAGCGGCACGGGCAGGGCTGGCGCTGCGTTAGTGTACATGTTCGTATGTTGCGGCTTGGGCGGCAGGTTGAGCCAGCGGCGCCAGCGCGAGTTTCGGCGCGGCAGCTCAATCAGGGCGTGCATATCTAGTGGAGGTGCCGGCTGCAGAGCGACGCTGATAGTGTGGAACAGGCCCGGCGACGAGGCGCTGGTTGGCGATAGTTGGCCGTTGTACGTGCTGCTGCCACTGTTGTGGAAATTGCCGTTCGGCGCCAGAGACGTAAAGGACGATGCTGAGCTACCCGGGGGGGGCGGTGGCGTCAGGATCTGGCCGGTAAGCACGGACGGACTGCTCTTGTGGACTTCATTGCGCCAGATGTGAATGCGCTGTAGCTGTGCTGGTGATAAGTAGATAGACATGGTGTATATCTAGTAGGGACTTTGTATTTCCTCTTGTGATGCAAGAGATGAGGCGTAAGATAGAACAAGCAGCGCTCTTCTTTAGGGAAGAATCGGCTTTCATAAAATTATCGATGACCCGCCGCTAGAGTGGTAGCAGGAAAGCTCAGGCTCTGAGCAAACGGATGTTGCCACTGGATAGGCAAATAAAAGAAGCGTGTGTGTGTATACCAGCCAAAGAGATATATAAGCTAGCAACGGAATTGTGAAAGCTCTTTGACCGATTTCTGTTCGTAGCCTAGCGGATTCGGTAGATGGAAGAAATAAGGCTAGAGTTCTACTCTCGTTGGATAGTTTCCTTTTTATTATACAGCTTTGGTTGGGCTGTGACCGGGATCTCTGAAGGCAGCTTGTACGAGATGTCTGACAAAAATATAAAATTGAAAAAAGAAGCAAATCAGTTCCAGAGGACACACGCTTAGAGACAGTGAGATATTAATAAAGAATAGAAAGCGAATGGCCCAGTTACGGCACAGGAGCAGCTAACCAGGAGGAAATAAGGCGGACAGAGAGACGGGGGAGAAAGAGACTCTCGGGGCCAGGACAAGAACAGGTCAGGAACAATAGCGAACGGTGGGAGAGGCAATGGGTAAAGGGACAAGTCTTGGTGATATATAGGAGAAAGAAAAATACCTAGCAATGAGCTCAAAAGAAAGACGGCATCTAAAATGAACAAGACAGGTCGATGGGCCTGCAAACACCGCTGCTCTGGACTCGACAGGCCTTAGAACCAAGCTAAAGCCAGGCTCTCAAGTTCCAGGGCTTGCTGTTGTTAGCCAGGAATTAAACCCTCGTCAAAAGGCTCGTTAACACCAGAAATAATCAGAAAGTGACAGCATCGAGCGGGAAAATTATGGATCTACCAACCGATTCTCTGTGTGTTTATATCTACTTTTCTACGCAATCAAACGACGCCAGGATGGTTACTAGACAAAACTTTAAAAGTATTCTTATAAGGCTCCTCTAACTATCCATAGCTTTAAGCATGTAGAAAGTTAAAGAAAGATATAAACATTTGCGCAGCATAAGCTCAGGTAGCATCCAACGTCTTATAGTGCAATCGAAAGTCAGTGTAATGCTTTGGCGGCATAGGATTGTATCTTGATCGCTGGCCCGGGTCTTAGGAGGGTACGAGAAAACTAATGCGAAGATAACAAGATTCAAGCAAGGAGTGCCATAAACAAGGTACAAAATGACCGGGGTAAGAAAACGAACAAGACAAAAATATACAATAAGAAGAAGGGAGAAGAGGGAGGCTCTCTCCAAAAAAGGATGCTAGAGATCGACATTCGTTTTGTCGTTGCAGACCTTGTTTATATACTAACAACAAGATGAACAAAGAATAAAAAGCTCTGTAAATACGATAAACTACTTGAAGGCACAGAAGGGAAATATCCTGGTCAGAGACAACCGGTTACTCAATTGTAACAGACATATCAAACCTCCCCCTGTATCTCAGATACTATACGGCAAATTTCTTGAGCAAAAAGAATGAAATCCCGAAACTTTGAAGAGAAAAGGAGGTTCGATATCTACAATTGAAGATAAGGGCGAGAAGAAGATATCACGAAACAGCGAAGTGCTACTATATCTGTTTCCTAATCCTGATATAGGAATCGAAGATATCGCCAGCAAAGCCATTCGTTGTTATCTCGACGATCCATAAGCAATAAAACATATAAATGAAAAAGAAAAAAAAAGAAGCCCGAAGTAAATTTTACAGGATCTTATTGTATAAGGTCTTCTGATGGTCCTAACCATGATATTGCATTAATGCGAAAGGAAGCAATGCATTGCTACCTAGAGACTCTATGTGTTGCCCAAGAAGTTGCAATAAAGCAACGTCAACAGCTTGTTCCTGGGCACCTTGTAATGTCACTACTTATCTACGGAAAACTCCGTAGAGGGGAATATACTATTAGTATGTAGTCGGTTGTTAAATTTGATCTGATTTTGAAAAGAGCAGTTGCTACTTTTACACTATCTAAAATGACTCGGCCTCGAGTTTAAACTCAACGTCGGTAGATTCATCATTTTTAGGCAGTTGCCAAGATGAAGCACAAGCATATTCTCATCTTCTTTGTCCGTCTGACATATGATATGGATAGGTTTCAACCCATTGGGGGCCAATTAGGTATCTGACGGTAAGCGATATATTCCTTATTTTTTACTCAATCAAAGTGAACTATGACGAGACTGGTCCATTCTTGAAAGGCCGGTAAGCAAGTCATGCTACTATGCTACATTTGTTCGTCACTGATAGTATATAGTACTACTATAATATCACGACATAGCTGAACTTATCTACTCCTTCAAGTCTTCTCACCCTTCACTCTCATGTCTAAGTCTACATGAACAGCAGAACAAATCTTCGACCCCGTTCGGCTATCCAATAGACTAGACTTCTGGACAGTGGAAAAGAGCTCTTTTTTTCATGAAATAAGTAATCTAATCCCAGGTTGTGACAGGGCTTTCTAGTACATATTACATTGCATTAGGTACTTGATTAGCAACAAGCATTAAATCTCAGAACTAAGCTACGACGGCAGATATTCGGTACGCACTACTACTACTAACTTCTAGCTATCACCGCTAATTCGGGAGCTTGATAATCATACTAATTGGCTCAAGATTGTCTCAAAGTCACGGACATGACGGGCAGACTGGCATCTACCCTACTTATCCGGCCCCACTAATGCTTTTGTCGTAATCTAATCGAGAAATATGCCTACTACTATCTGTTGCCCATGATAACGTTGTATATTTGTTTTCCCTCCAGAAAGTCCAAAGTAGTTCAGCGGCAGACTAGGATGTAACTTACAATGAGTAGCTCTGACAGACAGGCTATTCCCTGAGGCCAGTTAATCGTCCTTTCTCTATCTATTATTTAGTCATAGCCGCGGTTCACGATGGCTTAGTCGCTTGTTTTACGCGGTATGTGTATCTCCTTCTAGTCCCTTCTCTCTCCCTAGGCTGATGGTTTCTTTTTTTCTACGTCCGTCTCCGTATACATACCAGACAGACTATATTTCTTCCTATCAGCCTTGCTTTCTTATTACTAGCAGTCATGGCCTACGAAGTTTGATGGGTTCGGTTTTTTGAGGAGGCGAGTCTGGGAAGGGGAAAGGGTTCTCCCCAGTCCATCCAACACAGTGGGTTACCCTGGCTTATCTCATTATAAGCAACTAAATAACAAGATGTCTATATAGGCCAGCTTAGGCCTGGAACGCGCCCGTGCAGCTGAGATACTCGACGAAACCACCAAATTGGTACTTTACCACTGTACAGCACTGAAGATCCTCAGCAGGAAGTCCGCATACCCAGCAAAAGAGACAGTCGTCAAGAATTGAAAGGGCACAGTTTGGCAGTACAGTTCCAATAAAATCTCTAATCCTTTTCAGTTTCTATAACTATGAAGATACATAGTACAGTTCATATTACAACGCAGTTCTGTCTTGTTTACTAAGTTGGGATCCAGATTATGGTCAAGTAGCGTTCACTTTTGCTAGTAACATAGTCATACCGCTGATTTTGAAGACCTATCCAACTAAATCTACTAGTATTCGCTTTTTGATAGATGATATGTCGATCAACAAGAGGTACATCGACGGTCTCCTATTAACGAAGTTGGCTCTAAGAGCCTTTTCGTCGTTTTGAATATCCCTCTTCACTATTAACGATCACTCCTTTTTAAAGTCTCTTTTAGTCGACTAGTCATGGATGCCGACAATAGATTCCTTCTCGCCTAGCTATGAACTACCAGATTTCAAGTCAGAAGTCTTTCTCTATAGATATACTTAATATAGGATAACAAAAAAATATGACAAAAACTACCCTGCTAGTCAAGTTATTCGGGTTGCCCTGGTGCTAAAAAGAGATCGTCGCCATAGAATCTCTTCTCTATCTCTCTGTTCTGCTAGCAATAGCAGTAGCACAGTCTTGTCTCCGGCCATTACTATACAAAGATTCCAAGAATCCACCGTCAGATATGATTTCTATTCAAGGGCAAGTTCGTCACATAGTAACAGTTCTTTCATTTATCAGTGGCGCCAGATATTGCATCCTGTTGTTTTTTATGCGCGTTTTCTCTGACTTATTGCAAATAGTAGTTACTATGTACAGTATGGCTAAAAGGAAAAGAAAAGAAAGCACAATAAAATATATTGAGTAGACTAACCACAGGCTCTGTTGAGAACCCTTTCTCGGCAATCCTCAACGCCGTCTATCCGAGAAGCTTAAACAGATATCCCTTTCTTAGTTCAGACATACATCCAATTGAGGAGCGTGACGGGAACAGCTCAGCTTCGCTGTCGATCAAGATCAACTGGACGTAAGTAAGTACTAAGTAAACAGTCAAACTGTTGGCCAATTAGCTTAGCTCGGTAAGCTGAGTCTGCTGACAAGCAGGCATGCAGACTAGTCAAGACGGGTGCCATCCGCTGCCTCTGAAGTCTAGCTGCCGCCAAGCTTTTAGTTTGGCAGGGCTGTTACTATGGTTTGTTGCTGATAAAACTAGTACCTAATGGGATACTACCATTACTACTTGTTATTTACTCAGTTCGATGATGCTCTACAGAAGCTATGGCCACCTGATACAGCTTCTGGTCGAGTCGTTGCGGGACGAGTAGTTCGTTTACAGGTCAATGCTCATTTCCCTTATTCTTTCCTGTTGCTGTTGAAAAGACGAATATAAAAATAAACAAAAGACTGTAATCACACGTAAATCTCTATATTTCTTTTCTGTCTATCTATATGCTGATCATCTACGATTCCGTCTTATTCCTCACTCATCGCCTTTTTCTGCATCTCTTTTTGCTCCTTACTCGCTCGTCTCCGCAAGGCCTGTCCCAGGGGCAAGCCAGGCTCGGATCAGTCTTTCGCTTGACCAACTTTAACTGGTTGTCCCCATGTCTGTGTTATTTCTCCGGCCGTACAGTCGTCGACAAGACGCAAGACACAAATAAGGAATATGCCTCATTCATGTTGATCTTTCTTCTATTAGGTATCAACTTCGCGTTAGTTAGCAGTTATGCCTGTCTTATTCTGTTATCTTTAAAGTCTTTCTTCTCTCATCTAGTCCTGTTCGGATGGGTTACGCACACGTAAAGGATTACGATATTCTTTACTTGTTTCTTCAGCTGAGAGCTTCAACTATTAAGGACACCTCGTCAATCTAATAAAGTTGACCCTAATCCCTTCTTCTGTGTACATGATGTAAATATAAATTACTCTCCTAGTACTTACATTATAAAAGGCGGAACTTGCAGATGGAACTGGCAGATCAGACACGGCACGGGAAAGACAAGTTACCTGCAGAGCAAGGAGCAAATAGTAGCACGTAGTAATATTATGGTAGGGTCTTCATCTGTGTTCTCTGTCTTGTCTCCGAGAAACGAGTTTTACTGTCTCTTGGTGATGAAATATATCTCATATACTCAGAAATAAAACAACTACAAGCCATCTTTGAGCGGGTAGAGCTAATGCGTAAGACATCACAAGAGTCACATTTGCGTTATACTCTGTTATGTTTTCCCTTGTGTTTCTGGGGTTTTAAGAGTGGATTAACAGTTATATAGTTAGTCTCTTTCGGCTCTTGTTTGATAAGAATTTTTTGTCGTAGCCTTTAGATAAATATGACCTTATCACTATTACTTTACGTGGTCACTATCAGAATGATTTGGTGTTGTTGACTGTTAGACCTGCATCCTTTCCTTCCGTTGATACTTCATTCTTTACCCCGTCCCTTGTACCTCCCCCCCAAGAGGTTTGCGCCGACAAACCCTGGACCGGCATTGACCGGGCTAGGGTATGGAATACTCTTCCTAGTTCCGGTGTAAGGGGTGATTTGCTATGTTCGGCAAAAGTTTTGTTTAATTTATTCAGTTGGACGTCTTGAATTTTATTTTGGCGTATTTGCTATTTTCTAGATTCTCGGAAGTTTTATATAAGATAGTTAGTTACCTTTGAAGTTTGGCTAGGTCCTCAAACAATTAAAAGGGTCTTGCTTTTGTTTCTTCTCTCTCGGTGCCATCCGTGATATCTAGCGTATAACTCATTCTCTGGCCTTGTCCCAAGCATATATTGTTTCGCGTATGAGTGATATCGGGAATTGTAGCTTAATATGCTGTCATCAAGTTTAATCTTTGAGAATAAGGGGGTCAACTAATTGACTGAATTAAGACTTCGACTTGAGCTCTCCCCCCTCTAAGCTAAAGTCACATTCCTCCTAAGAAGGCTATATCATTTGGGGGGCGCCACATCTGCTCCTCGTTTGCGTTGCGGGCGCTTTTAGTTTCTTATACCTAATATACAGAATTATTTCCTGAAGAAAGTACACTGAGTTATGAGTCTCAAAGAAGATGGGGTAGGGAGTGGGAAAGGGTAAACAATATGACCTATACATTAGTAGTATGGGCAGCAAAACACCTGTCTCATGCTGACTGGCGCCCGGTATTGCGTGGGCAGACGAGGCACTTCAAAGATGATGTCTCTAGGAACGGCAAGTACTATTATTTGCTTCTTGCCGAATACTAGTCCCCAGACTTACATGTGAGGAGCTGCGGGGTTTATGCATCTTGTTGGCGTTCTGTTCAAATTTGGACAGGCAGCTCAATTCAGCCTCTCGTTTTGTTCGATGTTACAGATATAACTGTTAGCTCTGGGGAGATCCCCAAAATACGAAAAGACTGGATTTGATGAAAACTAACCCCAAAACAGCGGCCAGCCAGACCAAATGCTTACCTTGTTATCACATACTGTATAATGGCTGGCTGCTTGCTTACTGTCATACGGTGATGCTACTACATAGATACATTAGTATAGGAGCATGTTTTCCCCGTATTTCCTCCCACCGGACAACAATGACGCCAGTTGGGTAGTTTAATTTGTAAAGCAACCGTTAACTTAGGTCTGGCTTAGTAGAGGCTGCGGCTAGTTTAGCTGTAGCTACTCTAGCTTTTGTCTATAGTTCAACAAAAACAACAGCTGGAAGGATAATCCTCCCTCTAGCAGTAAGTTTCACGGCGTTGGGCTATCTTCCATGTCCATCCATCCTGCGGCCATATCCCTTTTTTCTGACTGCGTTTTCTTGCTTCCTCCTGCTTTGTTTACCTGCAGGCAACAATATGATTTTTTCCCTAGCATTAAGTAGAAGATAAATGGGTTGATAGTCCGCTACAAGTGGCTTGATGTTTCGGTAACTTCTACAACAAGGTTGGGCTGAGATATAAGACTTTGGCTCCCTTCTTTGACTTGGTTCAAAAGCTTTCTTAAAGCTGCGACGTCAGGGGTCGATTCAAGGAAAACGAATCAATTCGGTTAAAGGTCACTGAAGGCCAGTTTAGGTTCTATATTAATGCCCATGATATTCATCACTGGACATAAGGGCTCGCGATAAGGCTCTAAAAACCGGTATGCATCATAGCATTTCAGGGCACACCTGCAATGTGGAGGTTGTGCCCCCAGGCCTAAACCTATGATTGCAGGCTTGATGTGCACCTCCATACAAGAAGACAAAAACGAAACCCTCACAAGGAAAACCAAAAGAAAAAGAGAGGCTAGGTAGTTAGGGTTACATGCGTGATTTAGGCACAGCGTGCTGTGATAAGGGTTTTGACGATAAATACCTTTTTTTTACCCTATAGTTCTATGCCCTTTGGTAATCTTTCTGTGATACTTTATTCTCACCGTGAGTAGCATGCAAAGGCTAGATCTATATAGGTTAGCACTTATTGTGTAGTGTTAGTTTGAATACGATGTTTTCTATCTGATACTACCGCGTATTTATCACTTCACTAAAGGTCTCGTTAACTGACGTTTTTTGGTACCTCTCTCGTGGCCAGCTGAAGCATACGCTAAGACCCAGCTTGGCTGATATAGGAAGAAGATGTAGAACGTTGAGATTATCGGATTCTCTTCGAGGATATATGTTAATGCAGTTATAACATCAGTTTAGCGGCCTTTTATGTTGAAATATAGTAAAAATAAAGAAAAAAAACAAGCTATTGGAGGATTCTATAACTACTCTGTAGTTGCATTATTATACCGTAAGCTATCGTAGAGCAACATGAGGACAATGGCTTTTTTGCGGGAGTAGAAGCCTAGATAAAGATAGGGCATTGAATTTGGGCTTTTGAAACTGAATAAGATTATTGATAAAAAAAATCATTTTTTGCAGCCGTGTTCTAACTCTCTTGTCATGACTACCGAGTGTCAGGCTTCAGACTTTCCCACCCACCAAGAACCTCGGCGTGGTCATCTAGCAGATCTAACTCAGTTCCAGGCTGGGCAGAAGAAGTCGAGGCAAGGACTGGGTTTCTCTTGGCCAGGATTGGTGACTTTTCTATAGATGCCATATCCAAAGCCGGCAATGAAGAATGCGATTCTGATGCCGATGCTAATCCTAGAGGGGGTGAACGGGGCTGTATGTGGCTTTGATGTACTGATGGCAGTGGAGTCATGCCTGGAAGTCGCACACCGGCAGGACTTCCGTGACTCTTGGGCAGACCAAATGCACCTCCATTAGCAGGCGAGCCTGGGGTGACATTGGACGAGGGGCTCGTAAGTCGGGATGACGTGCGTGACTCGAGAAAAGCCGCGGAATCTACCATGCCCGGCAGCCCAACGATATTGCTACTAGTACGTGGCGTAGACGAAACATTCCTGGCTATTTCGGATGGCCGTATAGTCGAAGGTGATTGCGTGGAACTAGCAGATGTGCCTGGGCTGGCGGATCTCAACGGATCTTTGCGGCCGACTGGAACTCGCTGGATGGAAGGCGCCAAAGATCGGCTTGGAAGCAGCGGGGGAACGGACGAAGATGGCGTGGCAGTGGACGATAGAGAAGATGTACTAGCGTTAAGAACGGCCATCTCTTCTGACACTTTGCCGTTGCTGGAAACTAAATGGTGCGGCTTGCGGGCTATTGGTGGAGGCGCCTTTGGGGAATTCGAAGCTGCCGACGAGTTGCTTATGGTTTGCTTCAAGAGTGACATAGCTAGAGCATTGGAGACTGCCGGCTGAGGCTGTAAAGGTTGTAATGGGCTGATTCCGCCTGCCCCAGCGGTGCTCCGAGGCGGAGGCACTGGCGCTCCGGCCTTGGGCGTTGTCTGAAGTATGTTTGGCGGTGACATAGAAGAAGAGAGAGTACCTATGCCTATAGCAGATGACATCTGTCGCCTTGGTGGGGGAGGTGGTGGTGGATCTTGACGAGCTCCCGCGGGGGTGGAAGATGCGCCCTCGGATATGCTTAGTCGACTGAACTTGAATGGCACATTAGATTGTCCCGGACGGCGTGTCGACGTCATCATGGCAGGAATGTTGACCACTTCGTATGGCGAGCTAGATATACTACTAGACACGCTTTGCTGCGACGTTGACCGTGGGACTGCGATCCAGTCTGGTTCATCAGAATGTGAGAATGGATTACTGGACCGTCTAGGGTTGAGGGCCATGTTGCGTGCCGTAGCAGCTGTGCTTTCGGCGCCGCTCTTCTTGGACCGCGGAATCTCGACACGCGCTGGCTGACCGTTTTCAAGCCACCAGCGCTGGCGGTCGGAGCTAGCTGGCGGCAAACCTGGCTCAACCGAGTCATAGCCAATGAACTCCTCGTCATCCGTATTAGCACTGTCTGTATCAATCAAAGCTGTGGATGCCCCAACCACTGATTTGCGTTTGCGGTATAACTCTTCGCTAATGGTGTGACGGCGCCTCTCGTCAATCTGGCTAACAATGCATTCAAAGATGGCATATACAGGTCGGTGATCAGAGAAGCGTAGGGGCGCGCAATTGTATGTGTACTGCTTAAGGTTGGTGCCCTTGCGTAAGATCCGGTCGGTCCAGGCAGGGATACGGGCCTTTTCCGAGCTATCATACTCGTCTGAGCCCACGTCGAATTTGTAAGTGGGATCAAAAGCAATGCGAGATTCGTTATAGAAAGGGAACGCTAGGCCAGCACCCATTTGCAGATTGAGTTGATCGTTATCATAAAGCGAGAATAGGTCGCCTCTGCGAATGTAGTCTTTCGTGGTTTGTAGATCCAGACCAATGCGGTAATTAAAATCGCCTAGCCAAATGACAGACTCATGGTCGTCAATAGCACGACCACGTTGAAAGCGAATGCCGTTATTGATGGTAGCATAGTCACGGTTGCGTTCTTCATAGTTGGCAAAGCCTGCAGCCAGATGTGCCGTTACAAAACAAAGCGACGTACTGGCATATGTGAACCGGATGGCCACGGCTCCTTTGTTACCCGCCATGCCTGACAACCCCGTCTTCTTGGTAGCGCCCTCAACATCCTTGATATTTTCCAGCTCTGATGCCTTGACGAAGATGCAGAGAGCAGCGCCGACTAGTTGACCACTACGTAGCAAAACATACTTTTCGCCGCCGATCAGTTCGGCATGCTTGTTGAGTGTATTCTTCACTGCTTTCTCCCACAGCTGCTTACGTGTTGGGTCGCTGCTCATGATCTGCTGAGGACTTAGCTCGACAATTTCTTGAAAACCACAAACAACGATCTCGGGCTGCTCGTTCTGGAGTTCCGGTGGACATAACCAGGATGAGAGATCATGATCTAGACCATTGGTACGACCGTTGAGGTTGAATGTACCAATCCACATGGTAATGGTCTTGGAACTAGAAAATTCAGCTGAGCGTTTAGACAGCTCGACCGACACAAAGTCACTAATGGGGTCGTACAAATGAACTGGATTTTGCCCAACAAGTCGCCCTAGCAGCATATCAATTGTGTTTTGACGTTGAGGGTCAGTGAAATTGTTATGGTATAGACGTTGCGCAGACTTGCGCAGGTCAGCCATGGCACCTGAAAGAGACATCTTGCCATGTCTGGTAAATGATGTTTTGAGTGCGCCTGTGCCGGCATAGATCTTAGAAAGAGAATCGCCGTTATCTGCCCATAGACTGGAGTGACAGGACCAAAAATCAGCAGTGGCATATTCGCCTCTATGACCTAGAAAGGACTCAACGGCCATCTGGGATATGATCGTTTGGATGAGGT
This sequence comes from Endoconidiophora polonica, assembly GCA_001856765.1. Lineage (NCBI taxonomy): Eukaryota > Fungi > Ascomycota > Sordariomycetes > Microascales > Ceratocystidaceae > Endoconidiophora > Endoconidiophora polonica. The sequence goes on along the minus strand of LXKZ01000204.1, from coordinate 222,369 downwards.
TTGTTCTGTCTAAACAGTCGAGGCAATTTGTTCGAAACGTGCCTTCTTGTTCCATTATTGGGACCATTCTACGCGTGCCAGTTTTAGATCTGGAGTCTAAAGAATCATCTGTCTCATCGGCAAAGTAATAGGCAAACCCATCGGCAGAGTGTTCAATCAAGCTGCGGATGTCACGGGCAGCCTCATATCCCATGGTTTTGGTCTCGGCGTGAAAATCATACTCAGTGCATTGAAGCAGTGCGTGATTACTCGAGGCCTGGCCATTTGCTGTCCGATACAGTGGACAATGCTTGATACCGTTGCGGTATAATGCCGTCAGTTCTGTTTCGCCAGCTTTGGTCTCGCTTAGCAAGTTTATGACGTGGACGGCTCCGTATTGATGCTCCAGGTCATCAAAATGCTTGTCAAAAGCTGGCTGTGTTCCCTCCGGAGACCTGGTGATTGTGATTTTTTGTCTGCCAGGAACAAGATCGGCTGCCTGCTCCCAAAATACAGGCACTGAGCCGCGTACTTGGACATAAGAAAATATGGTGCCAGTAGGACTCCAATATGTAGTCTCAGTTTCAACAAAGTTAGCTACATTACCGTCGTCATCAATGCCACGCGCATTGAAGCGGGTGCCGGCTCTCCGGCATGAGAGTCGCGATATTACACTCAAAGAAGATGGAAGCCCAGAGGTCATGTTGCCACTAAGAGGTGCTCTATTTTGAGGTATGGTTACAGTTCCACAGAACCCGCGGATTGCAGATGTGAGAATATGGGACTGATCAAGTGCGCAGCGGGCCTCTGGTATCAGGCGCGATCGGAATTCAACCAGAGGCTTGATCATGAATGAGTTCCACAGGAATGCTTCATCAAAATTGTCGATATTATATGAGGTTGTGTTGATGGGTCTGTTTAGCAAGTGATGAACGGGTTAGTAAGCTGAGTTTAGTCACATGTCGACATATTGCACTAAAGCAGGGTTGCTACATACCTGTCCTGTAAGCGGTTTGTGATATCGAACTCTGTACTGTAGTAGAAACTGCCATTGCTCAGCAACTTGCGTAATTCCATGCACGGGTGAGCTTCTGCGAGATTTTCCGGGCCTCCGATATAGTCACGTCGCGGTTGTGCGCCCGAGGAGTAGAAATCAGACGCAACGTCGTCAACCCAATTATCGGACATGTTGATATGCTCATCGTATTGTGACGAGCTGAGACAGTAGAATGTCACGGCGTCGATGCGTTTCACGGTCTCATTTGGTCTAATAGTGGCCGCGTCGGACACTCTGCTGATGATGCAAAGGAAAACATCTCCATCAGCAGTGATGAGCCCTAGTGTGCCATGTATAGACGCAAGCTTGATATAGTCTTCAAGAAATGTTTCGGTGTGGGGTGCTAGCTCAACCATGCATTTTGAAACAGCGCCGGGTTCCGACATAGCTCGTGGCCGGTATGCCGAAACAAGCGACCCATTGGCAATGTCCTCGGTGGTCGTGGGGCTGTGGCGGAAGATGAGGGCATGTTTGCCAGAAACAATGGCGATTGAGCGGCGCGGAAAGTCGCGTATCAAAAGCTGGCACTGACCACTAGGAGCGGCCGAGAACCCCGACGCCGAATCCCAGGTATTCGAACGTTCCATTGTTTAAGGCTTGAGCTTGAGAGAAGAGGTAGAGTAGTCTGTAGGGCAGTAGATAGAGGTTTTTTTTTTATTTTATTTTCTTTCCCCGTGTATATTAAGTTTGATTAGCCGATCTAAAGCGCTTTAAATAAATAAACTGTGACAGGCGGGTAGCTGGAATAGCAAACAGGCGGCCGACGAGATGAGAAGCTGTATATTGAACGGGCGCCGCAAGGCATTGGAATGCTGGGTGCGTTGCAAAGTCGTGACCGGCGTGGATATTGTAGCATATATAACAATAGTGTTTATGACAGTATGAAAAAATTGATGTATTATATAACAAATAGAACAAAACCTCCTAGACCGTTGATGGAATTGAGAGGGAGATTGGTGCTAAACGATGTTGAAGTAATTGTTAGATAGTGGATTCGGTAGAGACCTATGTCGACTGCAAAACAATAGCAGTGCTTCGTCGCATGGAGCAATACATCACTCGGATGAACAACAGAGTTCACGATGATGAGAATGCCAATAATGATGATACAGAAGAAGAAGACACTGTGTGGCGGTTGTTTGAAGAGGGAAAGTAACGAGATGGCTCGTTTTGGACATCTTTGAATTTTTCTTATTGGAAACTAGGATCAAGCTTAGCTTACAGAGCCAACCTGGAGCTTTGGAATGGCGTTGTTTGTTGGCAGTTGTTCCGCTGGAATAAATTAGCGGGCTGCTGTAGAATGACGTCGGAAACGGCCTAGGTCGGCTTTTTGACTTTTTCTTTCGCTTAAGATGTAGGCTTAAAAGCGGGGCACCATACGTAGGCCGTTCTCTCTCCTATAACTCGAACTCGCCAAAGACCAGACGCAGCGGCTACTTTAGTGTTGACCAACCTGTCACGACACCCAGCTCACGATCACACTGCCAAGCTGATCATCCAGACAAGTCACTCAAGGGCGACAATTGATGGTGCTTGTGATAATTGGCCATAGGTTTAGTAGATAATAGGTAGTAAATGTGGACTACAAAACAGTGCTCTTTCCAAAAGCTTTTGTGGTGGTGATGCTAGAACCTTCAACATCATAAGCAAATTGCACTAGGAAAGTGTAAGCACCATAGCAACATCCTCAATATTGAAACGAAAGAACGCAGACAGTTGCACCACAGCCTTGCGATCTCATGGGGCTGAGGTTCTAGCTTGTTGGATTACTTTTGGTTACTTCACCGTCACACATCCATGGAATCAATCTCCAACTACTGCAAGATATTATGGCTATTCTCGTGCATTGATTTGTTGACGAAGCAGCCTGAAGCCACGCCATCGTTTAGCTAAGCCTGATACATCGGTTTATTTTTACGTTGGTGCTGGCTCTGTCTGTTGCCAATATGTCAAGCTTAGCACAGAACAACAGAACTCGTGGGATTTGGCCTGATCTGGCACTCTCGGTCTAGGCCATTAGCAAGGTGATGCGTCTTTGCGTGTCTTGTGCATTGCCGTGCGCTTAGCCCACTCTTCAATGGAGACAATTTACTATATAGTAGAAGTTACGATATGTTAGTACTAGTATGTTGTGATCTGTTATTATATTGTAGGGCTTGAGCTTGAGCTTGTTGTCTGTACTCCCACGATAACATATCATGTAATGGGCCTGCTTTAGCTTGGCATTTCATTTAACAATTAGGCTTAGCTCCAACTCTAGAGATACTACTATTGGGAGCCCACCGGAGGAGACTTTGCCAAGCTTCCTTCCTCTTCCCCTAACCAATTGTCACTTTTACAACTTTTTGACTATATTTCTCGCATTCTTCTGGCGGCTATTCTCTTCTTCTCGTGTTCGTTCGGTGGACTTCTCAATGCACCATTTGATTCCCAACATCTGTATACCAATTGTCACAGATACACCTCCTTATCTTTCGTTTTCACAATCGCCAATCCTGCCCTGAACTCTATCAAGAGGTTTTTTTTTTTAACTACTTGTAACTAATCAATCACCCATCGCGCTAGCTAATAGCACATGCTAACTATGACAGTGATAGAATTGCATCACAGTACATAACTGGCCGTCTATCTCCGTTATTATTACCAGATCACCTTTTGTTCCAGTTGTCAGGGCGGCTCAACGCCGTGGCTTAGTCAGCCAACACACCTAAAAGTGGCTACTAGCTACATACATGATTGGCTTTGCCTAGGTCTTTTACCCCGGCGGCTGTTGTTACCACTACTCCTACCACTGTCTGCATTCTTCTGTCTTGTTACTTGCTTTTGACTGCTGCTTTGTCTGTTTAGAATCCCGACGACAACGCCCACGGATACTCCTGCGGGCCCCGCAAGCGGAGTCTCAATACGCCCAAGTAGTACGTTGCTACAAAATAGGTCGAGCTTCCCGCAACTGGCGGCCTAATACTCGGCCGCAATCGTATACGTTCTCAGGACATCGGTGCTGAAACTGTTGCGTTGCTCAACTCCAGCATAAGACCTACTCTCTTCTCCTTCGCCCTCTCACGTCATTATTTGGCAGTGCTTCCGCTCTTACGCCCACCTTGTTTCACCCTGTCGTCCTATTAGCTATGGCGCCCCAAGAAGGTGGTGGCGGCTCGCGCCAAGTCAGGTTTGATATGGACAACCAGACGAACGAAATACGCACCACACCACGTTCGCGCCCTGCACGAGCTATTGTGCCAGTACCTCCCGAACGCCCACCCAAAGATCGCGAGACGAATCGAGACCGCGACTGCACCGACTCTCCACCAGGCCCCCGCCAAGATGAACCCACCCGCCCTTCCTACCTTAACACACATAGTAGCGGCAGTAACAGTCAGCATCAATACCAGCACCAACATCAACACCTCCCACTACACGTACGCGACCGTGACCGCGATAACGAACCCCACCATATAACTCCAGACTTGGATAACGGCAATAGCGGCAATGAATCTTCCGTCATGGGCCCCAATTCGCTGCAGGTCAGCACCCGTTATCCACGCAGTCCCGTAGATGATGATGACAGCAGCGCTACAATAACTCGCCCAGGTCGGCCGCAAATCTCCCGGCAGCCCTCCAATACCTATGCACCGGCTCGTGGGCCGCCTCCAACCCAACCTTCTAGCGGCATTTTCAACGAGCATCAACGAGCTGTGAATCGGCGTCGCCAAAACCAGCATTCCCATTATCCGTTCAATAAATGGCGAAAGCGCAGCATGGGCTTAGACACTCGGAACGACGACTCAGACTCGGCAGACGAGTATATGGGATCCGAAGATATTGCCGATCCTGAAGCCGTTATGTTCTACACCAATGACAACCAGGACCCAACCCCAGAAGACTACCAAGATCCTGCCAGCGCCGAACGACTTAATTGGCAGGCCATGTTAACAACTGCACTCAGTGGTGATGTTATTGGCCAGGAAAAGCAGCGCCTGAAGCCATTCGCACACGATTCCGAAACCGTCATGGAGGACGAACTGTTTATAATGCTCCGCGCTGCTCGTTTCCACCGTCACATATCTGTCCAGCGCAAAATCCTCGCCGACGCCCGTAACAATCTTGGCCAGCAACTAGACGAGATCATGAACTTCAAGGTCAAGGGCGAGGAAGAGGCTGACGGCAAGAGCGCTTACGAACAGGTTGTCGATATAGTCAAAATGATTGAGAAGTGCAATTCGTTGTATCCATCAGCCAAGAAGCTGCAAGATAACCACCACGCCGCCGAGTCGCCATCTTTAGTCAGCGCCCACTCAGCCATCATCGCCTGGTATAACACAATGGAAGCGCTCAATACAGAATTGAAAATCTTGCGTTGCTGGGTCGGCAACGACGATCTCGCTATTGAAAAATCCGAGGATGGTGTTGCTAAAGAGGCATCCTCATTCATTCATCGGCTACTCAACGACGGGTCTCTACAGACTCTATGGCCCGGAAGTACTGACAACGCACAATCATCGGAGGACAACTACATGGAAGATCCCATCGGCGATCCTTACATCTCAGAATCTGACACTGCAGAGCTGTCGCACCTCCCGAAGCACACTCGCCATAGTCCCATGCCCGAGAAAGAAAAGAGTGGAATGCTAACTAACCTAATCAAAATCATCGATAAGGCCAAAGCCACTTGTATACTTTACGCTGATGCATTTGCAGCCCGCCATCTCCCCGCACCCATCGAAGAGCTAACGACAATGATTAACTTTCCATCTCGACTCGTCCAGACCATGCTACAAGAGCAAGTGGCTACTGCTAAGACTGCTAACATCAAGTCTGCAGCACAAACCAACAGCCTCATTCTAGATCAGATGATTTCGCAGTTCAAGACGCTTCTTCGTATGTCGGTGGAAATTAACAAGAATTATATCGAAATCACCACGGTATCACAAAATTGGGACATCCCAGATAGTGTTGACGAGACTTACGTGCAGGATGTTTTTAGCGCGCTACGCTTCTACTTCAAGATGCTTAACTGGAAGCTTAGCAATACCAAAAACACGTTCAAGGAGGCTGAGATGCTGTTCGATGAATGGGAATTTGCTCATGATATCGGTGGCCACTTCAAAAACTGGGAGATTGAACTTGCCGAACTCTTCAGCAACGTCACACACAAGGCCCTCAGGCGTCTCGCCATGACTTTTGAGCGCGAGATTCGACAAAAGCCAGACGAAACAACGCCAGCTATGAGCAAGCGCATCAAGGCCTGTTTAGACTCCGTGCGTGTGCGCCAGCGCATGTTACAGCGCTTCTCACGTCTTCTCAACGATAACTACGAAAATGCTTGCGACTATAGCATGTCACTTGACTTTAATATGCTTCAGCAAATGTTTGATAATCTAGCAGCTACTTCTCACGTGCGCCTTATCTCTCACTTTGACGAGCAGGGCTACGTACTCATATGCTCTCCGCACTTAGTTTCCGATAAGGGTTCCCAGCCGGTCAACATTAAGTATGTCCAAATCATGATGACCATGACCTCAGACACTCAGATCCCTTCTAATACGGACTACCACTATCTGGCCATCGTCAAGGCTGAAGAGACGCCGCAATGGTGCGGCAAATCTATCAGAGTCGAACTAGATGAACAAAGTTTAGACCTTCAAACTGGCCATGTTAGGCTTCTAGCCTCCGGCACTAACGACCGTTATGATTACTGTAACGAAGCCTTCTTAGACTGCGCAGGCATTAAGCTGGACGTTGTCAACGATCGTCGGTCCAATTTGACAAAAGTCAGCCAGAAACTCGCAGAGTTGCGCAAAGTTGCCTACAAAGTATCCAACACCGTCATGGACAGTGTTGAGAGGATTCGAGACGACACCCGCAACAAGGGCTGTGAAGAGCTTATTCAGACATGTTTCATGTCCGCCACTGAGTTTGGTCAGCGTGCGCTACAGTACATGGATGAGAATCGTCGGCAAATGAATAACATCAAGATGAGCAAGCTAGCTTTAGACTGGGTGTCCTTTATCCATGAGGAATGCAAAGGGACAGATAAAAGGACTTTCCGCTGGGCTATGCAAGCACTTGACTTTGTTCACGCTATGACTCGTGGGCGCCAGATTCTCGGTCTGAGTGACTCGGACTGGACTCGGCTACGGCGCAGCGTCTCAGGTTGTCTGGCAATGCTTGTTTATCATCTAGACGTGATGGGAGCCCGCTCTTCAATCCAGGCCAAGGCCGAAGCACAGCGCAAACTTGCAGTCTATAAACAGCAAACCAAGATGTTAGATGGTCGACTCAGAGATGACGATGAGGCTGCCAAGTCAGTGTCAGAAAGACGTAAGAAGGCAATCATGGATCGCGAAAAGGACTGGGACATTAATGACGCTTCCAAGATGGGCTTCGGTCGCGTGCTAGAAGACACTAACGATCTCGATCGGTCGTTGATGGATATGTCTTCCGCCACTAATAATGGCTCTCTGCGCTGGCAAATGGGACAGTTCGTTGGTGCTGGTGCATTTGGTAGTGTCTATGTTGGTGTCAACCTGTCACGTGGCCAGCTCATGGCTGTGAAAGAGATTCGCCTCCAGGATCCGAAGTCTGTCATTAAGATTAAGGACCAGATTATCCGCGAAGTCAATCTTCTTAAAGCCCTAGACCACCCCAATGTCGTGTCTTGCTACGGTGTTGAAGTTCGTCGTGATCGTGTGTTCATCTTTATGGAATTCTGCTCCGGAGGTTCTCTTGCCAGTTTGCTAGAGCATGGCCCCATCGACGATGAGATTGCGCTGCAGGAGATCACACTTGCTATGTTAGAGGGTCTCAAGTACCTACATAGTCGCGGTATTGTTCATCGCGATATCAAACCAGCTAGTAAGTCATGCCACGATTGTCTGCAAGATACTGTATACTAACATGAGTTCTTTACAGATATCCTTCTAGACCACACTGGTACCGTGAAGTTTGTCGATTTTGGTGCTGCAAAGGTCATCGCCCGGCAAAACCAGACTTCGACTCGGGAAAACAATACAGCCGTTTCTACACAAGGCCCGGGAACCACTGGTACGCCCATGTATATGGCGCCCGAGATTGTGCGTGGTGAGGTCATTGACAACCCCAAGGCCTCTGATGTGTGGTCGCTAGGCTGTGTTGTGCTCGAACTAGTGACAGGCCAGCGGCCCTGGCCTGCCGCCGACAACGAATATGCCATCATGTACAACATTGGAAACGGGCGAGTGCCCGTTCTACCATCCGAGAGTCAGATGAGCGATCAGGGTAGAGACTTCCTCGAGCATTGTCTACGCGTGGTTCCGGGAGAACGCGCAACAGCCGAGGCGTTGTTGCAACATCCATGGATACAGGCAGCCATTGTTTCAGTTAAGGAAATGGATGCTGAGACTCCCAGTGACTCGAGCCAAGGCGGCACGCCAAGCAGAGCGCCCACTGCGGATACTATATTCTTCCCAGGCCCCAGCGAGTGATACAGTGAATACATTTTGTTAATTTTTTTCCCTTTTTATTTGTTTAATTATCTAGTCTGGACATCGTCACATTACATAATACCCTCTCAATAGTTCATGTGGAGGGCTTATATTTAGTTCACAACATCTCTTTCTTTTGCCTGTATTATTTTCATATTACGTGTGTTACTCCCCCTCATCCTTCCCATATACAATTATATACATCTCACCCATAATAATATTTAGCATCACTTTAATAATTATAACGTCTTGTCTACGGCCAAAAATCAAAAATTTCACGTAATCTTCTATAAATTTGATATGCATGTAGTTCAAAGCCCATCAAGGTCCACATCAAGGTTTGAAGATAATGATAAAGAAAACTTGCATCTATCTTTTTTAGCCGAAGTAAGATAAGGATAGAAAGGAAAAATTGATGAAAGTGGAATGAAAGAATATATAGATAAACAAACAAGACATCGCGAGGGTTGCCAACATTATGATGAACTATAGAAAAAATCATAAAAACAAGGGGAAAAAGGACGCCGGTCGGTTACCTCTCATCTGAACTAAAATAACTTATTAAACAAGAGTACAAATATATATAAGTGTAAGTATGTAAAATGATTGGCCATATTATTTATGAAACAGTGGCCCAGCAAACAAACAAACAACCAACCGATTAAACAATGCGACGTGAGGTTCATGAAGGCGCTAAAACCTCGACGCCGCGTGGAACAGAGCACCTCGCCTTGACGGGGCAAGTTTGCCAAAGCACGTTCTTGACCTCGGCATTAACCTTTTCTGTAGCGTCTATCGCCCAAAGGACATCGAGATGCTCGTACTCGGGGATGATCTTGGTATGTATGACATTGACAAACGGCTCACGAGCACTATTAAGGCGGCTAAGAAGCTTCTCGCCATCAACCAGCCCATCTGAGCCAGCAATCCACAGAGCCAGCGGCGGCGTGCCGCGCGGGAACCAAGCGAAAGTCTCGGCCTCGTGTGGTGAGATATCTGCATCGGCGTCTTCGGCCGCGTTCTGCAAAATCGAGCCGTGGTATGCAAATCCGCCGCGTCCAAGCCACCAGGCCATTAAGCCTGCAGACACGTGCACGGGGGCAAACTGGAACATGCGGGCACGCAGGCCGCGATCCCAGTGCTTATCTGTCCAGCCAAAGAGAAAGGAGAAGACAATATAACCCAGCGCGCCGTAAGGCGTGGCCGGCACGTGTCGGTGCGCTATCATCATCACGGGCACAAAGCTATGGATGCCGAAGATGATGCGCCAGAACGGCCGGGGCAGCGCAGACATCAAGCGGAACCATGGCTTGCGGACCAGCGGGCCGGAATATGCAGCGGGCGCCAAGGCACACACAACGCTGAGCTTGGCGCCGAGCTCGGGCACAAAGTCTTGCGAGAGCGCCAGCAGTGACTGAGCGGTGCCCTGCGAGTGGCAGACAAGTCCGAGAGTCACGTGGTGGGTTTCGGCTAGGACACGCGAGACGAGCGCGGGCAGGTCAAGCATAGCCATCTCGCGGATATCCCAGTCCCACATGCGCGGGTCGCGTGGCTTGAGCGAAACGTGGCGGGGTGTAAAGCCGCAGCGGTTGTTGCCCAGCCACACATCGTAGCCGGCTTTGGCAAGTTCAAATGCGAGCGAGCTGTCGTCGTTGACGCAGAAGGCGCCGCTGGACTGCAGCAGCCCGTGCAGTAGCAGGACGGGGTACTTGGCGTTAGGAGAGGTGTGGGAAGACGATGAGTGGCCGGAGAACAGGGTGCCACGGCGGTCAGCGGGTGTTGGCGTATCTTGCTTTGGATCGAAGATGTGCCAGAGCTCGATGATGAAGCCGTCATCTGTCTGGACCAGGAAGGACTCCATATCCAGGCCAACACGCCGAGCATAATATCCCACATCGCAGACCAGCTTGTCCTTGCCGCCTTCCTTGGGCTCAAAACCATCGGTTACGCTGTCTGGCGGAATAGGGCCATCAGCCGTCCAGTGCATGGTGTCCTGCTTGCGCTTGGCACGCAGATCCTCTTCGGTGGCATAGAAAGGGCGAATTCGCTCGTTGCGATTACGAAAGGTCAGTCGATAGAATAAGCTTGCGATAGTAGGCGGAATTTGAGTAAGCAGGGCAGCGCTGACGATTGTGCCGAGAAAAGCAAGACTGAGGCCGAACGAGGATATGCGAAGGATGACGCTCTTGAAGTGAGAAGCGGTTCCCAAGCGCGGATACGTTGGCACTTCGGGCTTGGGGCCTTCAGCTAATTCAGAATCATTCACAATAGGAACATTGGTGATATCTTCGATGGCAGTAGCACTGAGGGCGCGCGAGATGTCTGGGCTCACGGGGCCGAGCTCGATAGGGCTATCAAGAGCGTTAGGGCTCTTGGGCACTAGCACTGAGGACTGCATGGTAGCGACAACAGTGGGTGTAGCAACATGAGGAGTGGTGTCGTTTTTGATATGCTGAAGTGGAGGCATTTTCGGGGCGGAACATGTCGTCTGCGGTAGTTGATGATGTTGTTGGCTCTCGATGTCGTTGGCCGGTGTTTGTAACAGAGTAAGCGGGGGTTCTTTGATGCCGCTATTAGCAGCCATAGTGTTAGAAGTACTAGACTGTCTACTGCTGCTTATACTATTAACGTTATGACTACTACTGCTGCTACTATTGGCGGTAGTGGCTACGGTTGTCAGCACAGCCGTCGTTGTCGTCGCCGTCAAACTGGCTGCCATAAAGTTACGAACGACTGGGCCAGTCCGATAAGGAGGAAAAGAGGAAGAGCAGCGCGGGGTACGCGACGCAAGACAGGAAGAGCTTGCTTGTTTGAAGTAATGCGTAGTAGAGAGAGATCGATAGCGGTGCGATGATGCGAAGACAACGAATGCACAGTTAATACAATATTCCTGCTCTTTGTCTCTACGAGTATCGCAGTACCGGGCCTGCTTGCAGAATATGCCGTAGTATATAGAGATGGCAGAAGGACGCTCCTCAGCGTCTGAGAACTCAGACTAACTTAGACTAAGAAGCCAAGATGCAGTTTCCTCCAAACAATAAGCAAAGCGATGTTCAGCAGCTATCAAAATCAAAGCGTGCTTCCCGCCAACGTTTTCGGTGTTTTGTTTTGTTGGGATCGGTGGGTAGTTTGGCAACAGGATCACATGCAATTCTGCACCTTCGCCATTCAAGTCTTTTTGTCTTGCTTGACTAGACTTCTTCTACCCTAATCGAGGCTGATGAGAGGAGAGGAAGCGGTGTAAACATCAGTCTAGGCGAGGCGCCCCTATAACTCAATGGGAAACTAATCAAGCGAGCCAGTGACGTTAGTTCTAGCCCTTCAATCGGCGCCTGTTTATGTGGTGCCTAAAGATCCCTCCGCTTTGAGCTTTCGAACGCCGCAAGCAGATAGTCACCTATTTATATAGTATCGTGCTGCGCCTTAGAAATAAAATACTCGCCTGCATTGCTGCTGTGGGATAGGAACGATGTAAATAGTATTAGGTCTAGTTCAGGGCACTATGTACGGTTAACCCATACTAGTATAGGGTTAGAATATAGACTCACATGTTAGGGTGTTCTTATCACTTAGCCGACAGCTGCCAACACTGTCATAGACCAGCTGGATTATTCTGGGGTAACCGGTGAAGCTTGTTGATTGCGGGCCGAGGGCTAACCAAGGCAATTGCAATTTAGGCTTTTTTTTTGGCTTGCTCCAACCGCATCGTCAACTTTCGGCAGAGCAACTACCTAGCTCGAGATCGCAACATATTCTTTCAGCCTCGCGATCAATGCGGCACGGCTGAAAACAACTGCAATAGCTATAATTTTCCCGTATATATACAGGCTTGCAGTCTTGTTTATACATATTCATACAAATATTACTTTCTGCATACTACGTTTTGTCCTTTTATATGCCCTTATTTTTTGTATTGCATTTCTTCCAGTTTAAACGCGCCGTCGGCTTGTAATCGAGTTTTTCGCATTACTCTCAAATTTATTCCTCGACTTGCCCGAAAGTCCCGAAGCCTTCACACAATATCTACCAGTCTTTAATTACACATAATAATCTACCCTAAACCTACACAATGGCTATTCGGGTCCGTCAACGGCGTAGAAAAGAGGGCAAGCCACCAGTCTCGGCTCGCCTTGTGCTCCCAGATCACGTTAAGGGCGATATTGGAAGTATAAGCGCCGATCTGTTTGCGGAGCTGTTCCCGCAGCGCAAGGGCGGACGTAAGACTCTCTTTCACGGGCATACATATCACCGGATAAATCCACTTGCTAACGCTGAGACACCGATAACTAGAAACAACTGATGACACCACTATCCACTACATTGCTATCACACCCTGGGGCCCCGAACCATCACCCTCAACATCACCATGGTCTCTCGTACCTGTTGCTCAGTCGACTGAGCTTTCATCCAACACTATCCAGTTTTCTCCCTCATCTTCTGCACTACAGCCATTCGCAAAGACACTTCAACAAATAGCACCCTCGAAGCTATCCAGTAACATCCGCAGCGGAATTGACATTCTTGTTCTTGATACCGTTGCTCTACATCTTGACGCTGTTTACGTAAAACTGGAAAGCGAGCTTACCAAGCGTCTCGAGAATGGTGAAGGCACATTCTTTCGCAACCACCCTGACTCTAAGGGTGTACAACCGTCTGCTAGCCAAACACCCCACCAGAAACTCGAGATAGCTCTACGGCATGCTCTATCCGGGTTGAAAGTTATTCACGCTGGTGATCTGTTTCCGTTACCGCTTCCGCCTCATCCAGTCACACATGTGCCAACGAATCCCGGCGAAATTCTCCTTTGCGAACCTGTTGCTCAGGGAATCCTTTCTCCAGATACCAAGATCATCTTGCGCCGTGGCCGAGTGCAAATTCCCAAGCGTGGCCGCGGAACCACGCCAATACCAGCAAGCCGAGTCCAACTCAATGATGTTGCCGAAGATGACGAAGATGCCGCTACTGACCAGTTCTACTCGGCTGCTGAGGATCGTGAAAAGGGCGACATCTCCATGACAGATGGATTAGAATCTTCCACTGATCTGGAAACTGACGCTCCAAGTGGAACAGATCAAGACTTTGAAGATGACGATGAAATTTCTGACGATTCACTTGAAGATATAATCGCATTGGAGGCCCCCATGTTGCCTGTTACCAGTGCTAGTGGTGCTGGAACTCCCATGACTATGAGAGGGCGGAAGACTAATGGTATCAACACGCCCGGATCCGTCTTCTCAAGCTACACTACAACAACAGCCCGCCCTGATCGTCAGCGTGGCCGCCTATTCAAGTCATCGCAGCTTATGCATCAAATTCCAGAGTCCCTGTTGCACCCAAAGCCAGCTCCTCACGATGACGATGAGGCCCGGATCTATGTAGATGTTTCGTCTTTATCGAAGATTGGTTGTTTCTCTGGAGATTGGGTCAGAGCCGAAGCTGCTGTTGAGCCACAGACGAATGGTCTCGGTGCACTTAGCCTAGGTAGCTTTCCTGGTATGGACTTGACCGAACCAAACTGGCGGCCAATTCGAGTTTTTAGTATACCTGAAAGCTTCGCTTCTCGGTCAGTTACACGGATACCTTCTGCTAGACAAGAGGGAAGACGCCTTTCATTCTTCGACTCCCAAGTACAGAAGCCTACTAGCCCGATTGCCTGGATATCTCCAATACTTCTTGCCAACCTTGATAGTGCGCCATACCTACGTCTTTCGCCACTCAAGAAAAGCATGTACAATGGAAAGGGCACGTTGCCCAAATTCACTAGTGCCTCTCGCCCCCAAGACGCTCGTTCAATCAACATCCATCAGATCAGAGCACCACTGTCTACGGAAACTGCGTATACGACGGCAGTAATGGGTGCTGCCAAAAGCTATTTCGCTCGTAAAGTAAGATTGTTACGACAAGGAGATCTGATTGCTGTTCCCGTTGATGCTTCTTTGGGCAAAGCTCTCCAGGAATCCCCCTCTAGCAGTGGAGAGTCAGAGATCAACGATGTCATGGCCCTAGCTAATGGTAACAGAAGTTCTGCTCGTGTAAGTGACGTAGCATGGTTTAAGGTAGAGCAAATCGTAGCTCAGAAGTCGGAGGAATCTGATCTATCTGGTGGCTTGATGGATGGGATATGGGGCTCGGCTGCTTGCATGGACAGCGCCTCAACAGTGCTCAACATGTCTGGTTATGAGACAAGTCGTATTCCAGGCATCAAGGACAACACATGGCCGTTCTATCTCGGCGTAAAGAAGCTTCCAGTTCCTTTCGTGACGTCAGAAAGCCCTGCTATGGCTACGCTAGAAGTTCCCTATATATCGGCAACACGGCGGAAGCTGCGTGAGCTTGTCGCTGCTTCTACTACACAGCGTGCTATCGCTCTAAATATGCCACCCGTTTCTATCCTATTAGTCTCATCACATCGTGCTGTTGGTAAGGCTACAGTAGCCGCCGCCGCCTGTGCTGACATTGGAATTCATGCGTTCTCTATCGATAGCTATGATGTTTTAAGTGAATCTGGAGGTAGTGGCGGCGATGTCAAAACTGAGGGTTTCCTAAGAGCTAGAGCCGATCGCGCTATTAGCTGCGGAATTGACAGCTGTGCTTTGATTCTGAAGCATATTGAATCATTCACTGCTGAGCGTATTGCATCATCTCTAAAAGAGATCCTAGGAGAATTACGTGTTCTCATTGCTACTACTACGGAGATCGATAAGGTCCCTGACTCTATTCGTGGCCTATTCACCCATGAGTTGGAAATCAACGCCCCGGATGAGACAGAAAGAGAGGCTATACTTCGTAGCATCATCAATGATCGTGGAGTGAGTCTCGATCCCAGTGTTGACCTAAGCTCAGTAGCTCTGAAGACTGCTGCTCTTGTTGCTGGTGACCTAGTCGATGTCGTTGACCGTGCTGCTGTGGCCAAGATATCTCGACTTGAACAGGTTTCTATTGCTCAAACTGCAACTCAAACTCTCCCGGTTACTGTTCGCGATGTTCATGTGGCAGGCGGCGCTTTTGCACGCTGCCTTCTCAAAGAGGACTTCGATCTCGCTGTAGAAGCTGTTCGCAAGAACTTTGCTGATGCTATAGGCGCGCCCAAGATTCCGAATGTTACTTGGGATGATGTTGGTGGTATGGCTAATGTCAAAGAAGCCATTACTGAGACTATACAGCTACCTCTAGAGCGCCCCGAACTATTTGCGAAGGGTATGAAGAAGCGGTCTGGTATTCTATTCTATGGACCTCCTGGAACGGGTAAAACTCTATTGGCTAAGGCTATTGCAACCGAATATTCACTGAACTTCTTTAGTGTAAAGGGTCCTGAACTACTAAACATGTATATCGGTGAATCAGAAGCAAACGTGCGGCGAGTCTTCCAGCGCGCTCGTGATGCGCGGCCCTGTGTTGTGTTTTTTGACGAGCTGGACAGTGTGGCACCCAAGCGTGGAAACCAGGGTGATAGTGGTGGTGTGATGGACCGTATCGTTTCCCAACTGCTTGCTGAGCTTGATGGCATGTCAGGCGGCGAGGATACTTCTGGTGTGTTCGTCATCGGCGCCACAAACAGGCCTGATCTCTTAGATGCTGCACTATTGCGTCCTGGCCGCTTCGACAAACTTCTGTATCTTGGCGTTTCTGACACGCACGAAAAGCAAATGAAGATTCTGGAGGCTCTTACACGCAAGTTCACTCTCGATCCTGCCGTGTCTTTGCGTGCGGTTGCCGAGAAGCTGCCATTTACATACACCGGTGCCGATTTTTACGCTCTGTGTAGCGATGCTATGCTGAAGGCTGTTACTCGCCAGGCCACACTCGTGGACAACAAGATTAGGGTACTTTCTGTGACTCAGGGAAAACCAGTGACTACTGCTGCCTTCTTCGATCATCATGCCTCGCCATCAGACGTGGCCGTTGTTGTTTCCGAGGTCGACTTCCTTAGCGCACACGAGGAGCTTGTCCCGTCAGTGTCTGAGGGAGAGCTGGCACATTACGAAGGTGTACGTGCTCAGTTTGAAGGCGGCATCTCTACTGCGAAGGAGAAAGAGGATGCTGCCCGCGCCGTCCGAGAAGAGACCGAAAAGAGGAAAAATCCGATGGCCACACTTAATTTTTCGGCCGCATCTACAGCTACGCTTACTACAACAAATCGTGGTGTCTCGCCCTCTGGTGTGCCGCTGCTAAATCCCCCTATCCTTGTGGGTCATGGAAGCAATGGTAGCGACCAGAACTCTGGCTACACGAGTAGTGCTAGCACGGGAACGCTGAAGGGTAACGACAGCAAAGGTAAGGGTAAAGCCGTAGACTATGGCTCGGACTCGGATTTGACAGCAGGTGATGCTAAGGGCAAACGCAAGATGCCAGCCCAGGACGGTGCCTCGATTTCTATCACAGAGGAAGGCACATCTGAATTAGGAGGTGCAGAGTTCCAGAATGGAGGACAAAGCGATGATGATGATTTGTATTAAAGTATAGTGAGGAGGTGATATATATAACAAAACCATTTATTAGACATCATCTTCTGTATCTTATATATCTAGAGAAACAAAATGAGATATATATGTATATATATATATATATATATATATATATATTAACATTAAAATATTGCAAGCAAGTGGTTTTATTCTATCCGGGACACTTAAACAAACATTGCTACAAAAAAAAGGAATAAAGGTATAACAGAGTTTATAAGGCGAAGAAAGACGGTAATGTGTCAAAATGTGAACATGACGAAGAAACCCAAAAGACCAAATTATGAATAAGAGAAAATATAAATCCGCAACAAAGGAAAGAAAACGATCGATGTATGTGGTGTATGGAAACAAGGTAAAGCAAGAGAAGATATAAGTGTAAAACAAAGAAAAATAAAGGAAAGACTATGTGATGAATAATGCAATTGGTATTCCGTCCCGCTCGAAACCCGTCCGTCCCTCCCTCCGTGATCCGTTGGTCTCCTGTCACCGTTCTTGTTCCAGAAACTCTTTCTAGTTGGCTATGAAAGGATCATGCTTGACCTATCAGTGATAATGGAAGTGATAAAAAAATTTGGCTTTGGAGCCTCTTGCCAACTTTTTCTCTCCAGTCCCCGTCCATTTACGAGCTCTTCTGGACGTTTTCCTTGCCACTACTCGCGTTATTATCCTTGGAGGAAGTCTTTGTTATTGCTAAAGAGACAGGCTTGATGTTCTTGCTTCTATCCTTCTTATCACCTAGAGACTTTCTCTCCAAGGTCGGCGCCTTCAGGCTATCGCCCGTGGGGCTCTTGACGATGCCAGGGCTGCTCCCAGTCATGCTGGCGGGGCTCTTAAGTCCGCTAGTAACGCTTCCGGGGCCGCTGTTGCCACCGCCAATACCGATGCTGTCCTCGAGGTTTTTGGCCTTGCCGGCGAGCTTCTGCCATTCGCGCTCCATCTCGACATTCTCGCGTTCTTTGTCGGCGCGAACGCGTTCCCGTAACGAGAGTGAGGATGTGCTGCGTGAGAGACGCGCAAGACTTTCGCTGATGCTACGCGGCGCATCCTCGTCCGACGACATGTCCAAGGTCTCTGCTATTGACCGTGTCTCAGTGTCGAGCGGCGATGCCCACTTGGTAGGCTCTTGGAGGACTTCGCGGAGGCGCACATAATCTTCTTCGGCCATGTCTTCGACGGGGCGCTGCTCCGAGGTATCGCTGTTGTAATCTTCGTCGCGGATTGCAGGGCCGTCAGAGTCTGATGTGTGTCCTTCTGACCTTGATTTGTTGGGCTTGGCGGAATTGAATTTATTTGTCGTGACAACTTCTTTGGACTCGCTACCCTCTTCCGGTGGCGGGGTCACAAGCACGGCCTTGACAGGAGATTTCACTCCATTGTTGGAATCAGCAGCCTTATCTGCCTTGAGCTTTGCTTCCTCAGCCTTCTTCTTTTCTGTTTCGATAGCCTTTTCTTCCTCCTTCTTCTTGGTTTCTGCTACCTGCTTGCGCAAGCTCTGTAGCCGTAGGGCCTTGGCTTTATCGGCAGCCTCATCGGCAATACTGCGGACTGGTGGCGCGGCGGCAGCAGCTGCGGCCTTTTCTTCCAGGGCTTTTTTGGCAGCCTTCTCTTTCATCTGTGCATGCTTCGCAGCAATAGCGGCAGCGGTAGCCACTGCGCCATTGACTCTAGACGCAGCAGCACCAGTCTCAACAACAGGTACAGCTTTAGGCGCCACTGGTCGTGACATGGAGCGCATTGTAGGCATCTTCTCGTACTCGGCTTTAGTGGGGATGGTAAACTCGTCGCAATAGATCTTGACTTTATCCTTGAGCTCACCATATTCGTTCCATTCTTCAATTTCGACAACATCCTATATTTGGGGGTAAGAAAAGTGTTGGTTGTTAGTATGGCTTCTATTTTTTTCACATGCCACCAATGGCTGGCCACATATAGGGGAGGCTCTTAACATACTCCGAGTACAATGCCTTGCTGCACTAAACCAGGCAGTTTGCGCATGCGCCCATTAGCATCTTTGCCTGCTCTGCGGCCCCATAGCATACGGGCCTTCTCGTCTGTCGCAATATCTATGGCTTTGAACGGGACGCGATTCGCCCTCAAAATTGTCTCTAGACGAGAAGTGGCGGTCACGATGTGGGATGAGCCAGCCGTCAATGACGTGAATATCCACAGTGCGGGATCTGTTGAAAAGGTCCTGCCGGGCTGCGACATTATAACGGCTTGCTTTACGATTATATGAGTGTAGTGTGGTGGTTGTCAAAACAGTTCCCTCGGTAAAGGTGTCAAGTGTCGGTTTGTCAATGGCACTGTATATTTTGTCGTGCAGGGCGAGTACTTGAAGGGCGATTATGATGGCGCTCGTGTGCTCCTCTGATATCTATAATGCAGTATATCGCCTGCTCGGGCACGTTTTTCGTATAGTGTGGTGATCGATCTCGTGCAAGTGCTAAGGAAGAAATCTCAGTCGTCGTGGCCTCTATTTGATTCGTACTTCGGGTAGTAGAGCGCAAAATAACTCCAATATGTCAAGCGGCGTTTTGTGTTGCGTCTAGAAAGCGATTGTATCGGATTCCAGTGTTTCTAGAAGTAGAATGGCAGCGTTGTAGCGGCAAGGGAATGTTTTCAGTTGTCGCATGTACTTGAATCGTCGGAGGGCAACTTTAGCGGGCAGGGGAGTCGTACTTAGCTGAAAAGCTAGAGCAGTATGGCGGACTGGCTGGCCTTGGTAAGGAGAGGGAGAAGAAATTGGCTACTAGGCCTGGCCTAGCTTGTTGTTAAATCGAGGGTAATGAGATCGAAATTGACATCTCAAGATTAAGATGAGCTTGAACAGCGACACGGTCTCGTTGCAGTTGTGCAAAGAAGCCCTCTTTGTTGTATACATGAGAAGTATGGTTGTGGTATATGCTAGGCTATCACGCTCAGAGCTGTCTCCTAGATACCATAAAATGGCAAAGTGAATGCATACAGGCCGATCCTACCTAACAAGCTACATGGAAGCTTCTGGCTTGGGTGGTAAGAACGTGCCTTAGGCTACCAAAATTGGCACAATTTTGAAGCCTCCAAATTGATACGACTTTCCCCTGTTATTCCCTGCACTCCGATCAGTGCAATAACCAGTTCTAGAGTACTCACCCACAGCACACAAACTTAAAATGTTCTTAGTTCTGTTCTTACTTGAAGCGTGGCTGTCCGGTAGTACGTTGCAATTACAGTAGAAAGCGTTAGCAAAAGAGCATAATTTTTTTTTTTTTTTTGGGGGGGGGGCTATCGTTGCTGATACGAGAAAGTAAAAGATAGCGCTATGTTGTAGAGCCCCTGGCTGTGTGTATCCGCAAGACCCCTCTTAGTCCTTCCTCCCCTATCGACCACGGGAGCTCTTGGCCTGGGACAACGCTGAAATTTAATGTAGACCTAGTTGGAGAACTTTACAAGCTCGCTAGGTGTCGATCGCTCTGTCTAGCACCATCACAGCAATCTCTCGCAATAGAAAGTAATGGAAACTACGTGAGGCTATGCAAAAATAAGAATGAGACCGCATATACTACTAGTAATAGGTGATTTAACGCATATTACGCGACTGCCGCAAGCCGACAGGCAGGGAGTGCCCTTAAGAACGAACCCGTCAATCACGTTGCTACACAGTATTTAGCGCCTACACAAGGAGGTGGGATTGGTCTCTGATGCCGTTTGGCAAGAGTTTTTCCCCCCCAGGCCAAGGATGTAAGCAAACATACGCCTACCGAGGCAGTATGCTAAGTTATTATCCATTTGCTAGCCGATCTCCAGTACTAACTTAACCCCATTCCGAATCGTCGCTTTTCGAAAAGGAAAGGAGAAGCCCCCCCCCCCCCAACGCCACAAATAGCAGCGTTTAAGCCACAAGCTCCACAAATAGTGATAGCGTTCTCAAAAAAATTGTTAGCCATTGTTCTCAGTACTATCAACAACTATATATGACGTACTTTTTTTTATTTTTTTAAATACTAAACCTTTGCCTAACTGATTCAGCTACGTATAGTTTGACAAGCTTCTGGGGTTAAGATGGACTTAGCACGGGAACATCTCGATATAATTTCAATGTACCATTTCGATAACGTATTCGACTCAATTTGTAACAGGCTTCGTAATTATGTTGACAACCTTCAGAGAGCGGACATCATAAGTCTTCTAGCGGACTTCTAGCGGCAGGCAGAATGCATTCTCACAACGTTACCAAAATTACTCTCTATATGATTTTTTATGTTATGGAATACAGCATAGGTTTTAACCATTTCCGGTTCCGCACGTACTCGATAAATCCCCTTGATACACAGTAACAACTATTTGAGCTGCCATCATCGATATCGACATCATAGCTCTCTTTGCCTCTTGGCTAAGATCAAGTATAATCGATACTATCAGGCCCGTTCACGCCGCTAAGGTACAGGGTCCTTGGTCAATAAGACGCCTTGTCAAAGCAAGCTCAAATCAACCTGCCGATAACGAGCACCGCAATATCATCAAGAGAGATACATTCTTTGAGGTCAGAGACTGCACTTTTCGCAATCCTGACGGGTTCTACAATAAACCCTTCCATCCTGCAAACTAGAACAACAAACAACAGGATATGTTAGGTCATATTATGGTAAGGCACTAGGGAGAGAAGTCGGCGTCATTTTCGTCAGAAACCAAACAAAGAGCCGGTATAGAGATAACCTTGTTTATTACTGAAAGGTTCGTTGGTTGAGGCACCTTATAAGATTCATACTGCACATAATTTCTAACCGGTTCAAATATCCAATAGGGTATCTTCATAGTTCTAGAAACTTACTAAGATTAATGATTAAAATATAGATATATATCCAATAGGCCAAATGGATATTTTCTTTCGAAGGCCTGCTAAGCATGCAAGAGGCGTCTTCCTGCGCTAGCAAACAAAGTCATGTGACACAATCCGATTCGAGGCAGACATTCTTCGGTTGATACGGCTTTACGCAATTTATCCCTATGTCAGCCTACCCGTTCGTCAGTTCATGCCTTCTTTCTCTGTGCAACTATAATGGAGCTCTAGGTCTTCGATCGATCTGGGCTATATAACCTAAGGGCCCTTTGATTCACAGCAAGCCTGATCGATTTGCATGCGCAATTTTCAAGATAAATTTTTAGCTATGCAACAATAAATGATAATGCAATGGGCTTGAATACATTCATAAATCGAACAAATAGGAATCATCATGCTGTGCTAGATGACACACTTAATACGGCATCAGGAATCTAGCTTAGCAGTTCGCTTATGGGGCAGAAGGCTGTAAAACTACATGCTACGAGACATAAAATGGCGACGTTGCAAAATTAGCGCAGGTCTCGGATAAGAAAACCCTCGACCTAGAGTATTCAAAGCTAGTATGAGATAGCTCGTAACTAAATTACTGCTTTCACGGAGTTATAGATGAGCTTAGGCTTCATAGAACGCCACCGATTTCGGTATGAAGATGCCCAGGGCCCACTGTCAGTCAACACAAACTTATTTACAGATACATCTTCCATTGATACACCTGAGTTTAGGAATCATTAGCCCAATAGTCAAGATTCAAGACTATTTCAGAAAGTAAGTAGTCTGCCAAGAATCAGCAGGAAAAGTCACATCTTGCATGATTTACGGGAAACAGGACAATCATTCGCATATCTTGTTGTGTCGTCTACTAACCATTGTTCTTAGTGGCTTTCTCGGAGCAATATGGGATGCCATGAAGGGCTATTGACTTCTTTACGTCACGAAATATTCTCCATCACGCCAAACAACACTATAATTACAACACCAGACACAGCGGATGGCTTTAAAGGCATGCGCATCAATCTTGATCTGACCCAGATAGAAGGTAGCGGGCCAAGTGTAACGCGACAGACAGGCACATTGCCATGCATGGCAATCGAGGTCCTAGAAGGGGATCGATCACATTTGCCGCTATGATTTATATCTATATTTTTCTCTAGATGTGTGCACTTGGTAGTCTCAAAAACGTCGGCTTGATGATCGCATAGGATTATATGGCAAAATCTTGAATCGGTAGGTAAATGCGCGAAATATATCAAAAGACTGCCAAGGCGTAAATATAAACAGGAATGAATCTTATGTTTTCTTTTCGAACTGAGTTTTCCATATGTCGACAATGCATCAATCTACGCGTACAACATGCAACCTCCAGACGTTATATATTTATATGCAAAACTCATCTCTGTTATAGCTTTCTTGAAGTAAATCGAGGTCTGATATATATTTACAGGTAAGATAAGTAGCTCGGTCAGATGCGATATATGTAGACATATTCTGACATGGGATATGTACATTGATCGTTAGCAAAAAGCATTATAAAACAAATTCAGTAGCCCCTATGTCGAAGCGTATCAACGTAAGTAGTTGAAGATGGTACAGACAGATCACTGGTATGTGTTAAGCAGGGCAAAAAATCAGTCTCAGATAACTCCGATGGGTTTGGCCTCCCACTTCCCTTGGTATGTTGACCAGCCGCCGTTGTCGTCATCTTCATCTTCCACTAAGGCAACAGTCATATCGTTGTCAGCCATGTGTTCTACTTCCTCTATTTTAGCCACGGTAAGATTATCACTCTCGTGCGCTGCCTTGGGTATGCTCTCTAGAGCAATTTCTATCATTCGACTCATCTGCATAGCCCGCAGTATGGATTTACGGTCTTCTCCAAGTTTATCGTTGATAGACTCGATGATTCTCGACGTACGCGCGCCCCATTTTGTAACCCACTCGATCGCCATGTCCGTTCTTTCTAAGGCAACCGATGCAGCATCTGAACTCAAGAAGGCTATAACTTCATCCTCCGCCCCGCTAGGCAATGACGTGGCGTCGTCCGTCGCGTCGGATATGACACTATCGTGCTCATCCTTGATTTCTCTGCTTGACGGTGGCAACTCGGATGGAAGATGGATCCAGTAGTATTCCCATATCCAGTCTAGAGCTTTACGTGCTGCACCACGAAGCCGTGATAATGAAGGGAGTGGCTCATGGGTTGCCTGATGCCGCAACTCAACAAAGGTAGCCGGGAGACCGATATTCTTGGCCAAAGAAAACATGCTCATCTTCCTTAGTTTATCCTGTTGTCCGTCAAGAAGTCCGGTGACAAATCTCCACAGATTAAGGTATGTTAGTAACATGACTTGAAGAGGCCCTGATTAGATTTCGGAGATACAACTCACCGACTGAAAGCAGTCGAGTACGTGGCGCGCGCCGCATATTCACTCAGCCCAAAGCTGCCTATCTTCTGACCAATAGAGCTTTCCTCATCGGCAATTATAGCCGCCGTTAAAAGAGCAGTAGACTCTATCATATGTGGACAGTTCCCACGCTGCATCCACATAGCAACGCGATCCACGGCCTCCCGACGGATCTGTTTGGTCTGCTGTGTAGTCTCATCGAAATGTGAAGAAGGGTCATTTTGACTTGCAAGGAGTTGTTTGTCGGGGTAAAATGCGTGTTTGACACGAACTAATTCGGTAGAATCGCGCCATGGCGTAAAGATGTATTGCACCATGATGGGATGCTGTACGAGAAGTTCAACGTTTGATGGCACATATGCGATAGACAACTTGGATCAGCGGCTGGAGCCTGATCATTGAGTATAAGTAAAGAATACACCTGCTAACAAACATCCGCTGCTATACAGATGACTAGAATAAAGATTCTACGCTGCATCGGGATGATGTTGTCTCAACAATCGTCAACAAGTCCACCATCCGCCAAACTGATGGTGAATTTGCCATTGCATGTGAATTGCCCAAGGACAAAAACAAGTAGTAAAAATAACTAGGGCCTTGTAAGAAAAAACGGGTACTAATGCGCATACTATCAGTTGTTATCGATAAGCCCTTATCTAAGCCTGTTGAGCTTGGGTCCAGGAATCCACTTTTGACAACCAGCTATAATGGTTATTCGGAAGCACTTCTTTGAACCAAGGGCGCGAACTTGAAATCTAGAATCCACCTTTTATCCAACGCATTCTAGCAGTAGCCATAGAATTTTGATCTAAGGACTAGCTCTTAATGCCATTTTAGCCTAAAGGTTGCAGTGGATCATACTGATGGCTCCTTAAGGACGGCTTATTCGTTTGGGCGTTTGGAGACTTCATCTCGCCACAATCAACCATCAAGTCCGCTTCACCTGCATCGTTAAATCAGTCGAAAAGAAACGTCAGCAGTAGCGAGCACAAGCAGAACTTAGTGTCGTCACCTGCGCCATCATCGCCTTCAGGTTAAGAAATCCAAGAGTCAGAATCGCCACTAGCTTCGGCGAAGACCGTTCCAGAGACGGGTCCTTTCTATGTACTAAAATAACGCGTATAAAAGTGTTTTTGGGACAATTCCGGTTCTATCGGATATACGAAG
Organism: Endoconidiophora polonica; assembly: GCA_001856765.1. NCBI lineage: Eukaryota > Fungi > Ascomycota > Sordariomycetes > Microascales > Ceratocystidaceae > Endoconidiophora > Endoconidiophora polonica. Next base: position 197,014 of record LXKZ01000204.1, on the reverse strand, counting down.
TATGAGTATCCTAAAAAGGGTAACCACAAAGAGCCATCAGGACAGCAAGTAAGATTGTACTTTGAGTTATTCGCCACTTGAAAAAGCCCATTGCCGGAACCTGTTTTTTTATGAGCATGTGCCTTCGCCAAGCTCTCTAGATATGACTGCAACTGCATAGACTAGATCATGATCTAACTGATAGTTGATTCAAGTTTCGCATTCTCATCCTAGAAGGTTACCGCACATGAAAGGTTCAAATGGTCTAACGGCAGTTTCTCATGCTAACTCTTTTATATGTTAGCTTTCAAAATTGAAGGAGATAAAGCTCGAAAATGACAATATAACATCACGACAAGGATTAGCAGCTCATGGCGGGGCTCAGATTAGTGAGCTTGTTGCCGACTTTATTATTTCCAAAGCAGGAGTTAAAAGGAATTACTGCAATTACAAGGAAGAAACTTATGCCTAGATCAGGAAAGATTCGCTTTAGTTTAAGACTCCATTCCAGCATCATAGGCACACAAAGATAGCTTCACTGGGAATAGTGGAAATGAATACAAATGATTCGTAGCGGGAATATGTGACGCTGCGCAAAGCCACAATTTGATGTTTAAGTATTTGTAGGGGATCCTGAAAAGGTCCATAAACTAAACTATCCTGAGTGTTTCTATCTTAACCAAGCAGAAAAAAAGAATAAAAAAAGACTTACCGAAAGCCTCAACACAGGAGGAATTCGCGTAAAGAATAAAGTTCCAATGGTATCTTTCTTTATAAAAGTGATGTAAATTGTGAAAAAAAAATAAGGCAATCAGCCAGTGCCAATGCATTAAGCTATTGTCTTAAACGAAGCTCCGCATGAAAATTCCCACCAAAACAGAACGCAATAGAAATAGAAATCAAATAAAGCTCAAGTTATTGACTGGTCCGTGTTCCAGTATGAGATGAATAATCCAAAAATCAACGCGCCGACTGATGTAAAGTAAAATAATTGAAAAGTGAAAGAAAAAAAACGCCAATGTAGTTCCGAAGGTTCAGATGTGATAAAAAGTAGTCGTGTCTTGTAAGGAAGGAAATAACAGAGGATGCCATAAAAAAGGAGAGCCATAAAAGGTGTGTAAGTGTAAGACCACTGACAGGTCAGACAAGTATAAAAGTACAATGAAGCGAAAGAGAGCGTTGTTTGTTTGCTTTAGAAGAAGCCAGAGTAGACAGACTGCATCGGCATCATCTGCTGAGGGTATGCTTGAATAGGGAAGTAGGTCATAGGCATCTGCATGATAGGTTCCTCAACAGATGAAGTAGACGGGGTCTCATCTTCAGCCTCGGACTCCTCATCGTCATCAAGGTTCGCTGGTTCGAAATTCTCCATAAGAAGCATGTTCTTAGCTGGTGCGGCAACACGAGTAGTGTCAGCCATTAGCGACTGCATACAGTCCCGCGAGCTATCTAGGCTAAGATCACACTCGTCCTTGTCATACAGACCCATGCCCTGGAGAATCTCGCCATCCTCCTCGACATCCTCGACAACAGAAGAAGTCACATCGCAGACGGTGGCAGAGACAAACTCCATTGATTGCGAGGGTACGTAGGTAGGCTGCTCGGGCGTCATGGGCGCGGCGAAATGGGGCGAGCGTGCGGTGGTGGATGAGGCATCAAATTCAGGCGTTGGTAGCGAAGCAACGTCGTAGGTAGCGTTGGACATTTGCTGGGCGGTGGATGGATAGTCCACGTAGGTGTTGTACGTCATGCTCATGGCTGATATTTGCTGCGGCAGAGCGTAGGCAGTCTGCTGGTTGACGAACTGAGTGGGCATGTAAGAATAGGCTGGTGAGTACATGTTCTGTTGTTGTTGTTGCTGCTGTTGCTGAGCAATGGCGAGACTGGGTGAGAAGACGATGCCGTCGGCAGTAGTCATGTAAGGGCTGTTCATAGTCATGTATGAAGCAGAAACTGGCGTAGTCATGTACATGCTGGATGGGCGGGCTCTAGGCATGGCGGCAGCGGCGATGTCGATACTAGCAGAGTAGTTCATAGTGTATAGGTTTCCTTCGTACATAGACCGACGCTTAGAAAGCGGTGAGGTCTTGTGAGAAGAATGAGGGTTCTTGCCAATACCGCTGTTGATAACAGGCGACCGGCGTTGACGTCTGGTGACGTTGGCGGCAGAGTAGTCCATTGCGAAGAAGATTGGTGTGTGTAAGATAGAGAGATCAGATAGTTGCACTATGTGAAGGAAAGACAATTAAGAAGATAAAGAAGATTGTGAAGAGGAAGAGATTCGTTGATTTGAAGACGTACTTGAATATGAGGTCGCAAATTTCAAGATGGGGGAAAGAGAGGACGGGCGCCAGGACTTATATTGAAATTCTCATGAAATATGCGGAGCCAGGATGCCTGCCCAAGCTTTAGTGTAGTAGTTGAGCAAAGCTGTAGCAGAGCCCAAAAGAACAAATAAATAATGATAAAAAACAAAGCAAAAGATGTCTTGTCCATGATCGTCTATTCTCAAGCTGAGTGGTACTTTGGCCCGTCAGTAGCAGGGTAATCTTAGTCGTTTGGATTCTTAGCTGTTCTGGTTCCAGCGGTCCATGCCATGGAACAAAACATGACAAGGCCCGCCAAACTAGGATGGAATTAGCATGGACGTTTCCACATACACTCCTCCTATGACCTTGCAAGAAGGGGGTGGGGGGCGTGAGTGTGCGTCTTCCAGCAGCGGATAAAGAAACGCTAGGGTGATTATACTACTACCAAGCAACATTACTAGTTGCGCTCTTAACATTAACTTTGGTCGCACTAGTATTGGAGATTGGTACTCAGAGATAGGTGTGGGGATGGAGGAGGGCGTGTAGGTCTTCTATATGTATATGCTTGTACACGGGCAAGGCTTGTGTGCATATATCAGATGGTGTGTATTTAATATAGCGAATTTCTAAACTTCCAGCTGTGTCTGCAGCCTTGACCAACCTGCCTCTTATATATATGTGTATATAGACAGACCTCAAGATAGTAACTTAACCTACCTATTATGCTTCTCAGGATCAGAGAGCCAGATGGTGGAAAGACAAGACAAAAAATGCTTAGAGTAAAGCCCATCCATTGATCTTTAGGCAAAGGCGGCATCACAAGTCAATGTGTTGCTATATAGAATATTTACATGTATATGATATTTCATACGGGCATTATATCTTCTCTGTTTTGCCTACTAGAAGCAGCAGTCCTTTCTTTATATTTAATCTCCCACCCAGCAAGCTGAATCAGCAGCAAATAGGCTGCAAGTTAAAATGAAAACAATAATAAACTCTCCAGTTTATTATTAAAAGGCAGAAATCAATAAAACATAAAGATAAAAGTGCACATGAACAAGAAGGGTGTTGTCAAAGGGAAACACTCTAGAATGTAGGGTGGTTTTAGCCGCCCTAATAAGCTCAGTCAGTCAGCCATACCATGCCATGCCATGCCATGCCATATCTGAACCCGTCATCCGCAAGTTCATGAGAAACGCTTGATTGATACTTGTAATATTGCCTGTGGTCTAGTCGTGGAACGGCAATTGTGATTGGGTCTGTCTTAATCATGCGGACAGTCAGGGAGACGGAAGAAAGGACTTCTTTCCCGTTCTCATACCATATCTTGGACGTTTTTTTCTTAATCTATTCTTTTTTGTATTCCTCCGCACGTTTATGCTAGTAGTATTACCCCATCCTACTTTGGTTTAAATGCTACCGTTGTTGTCGTTGTGGTAGTGGTTTTTTGCCTTCAGAAAAAGTCCCCGTGGATGCTTGATATCTTAGCGTATTATCGTAAGTTCAACTATGCGGCAGAGATAATGCCAAAAAAGAATGCCTCCTTGGGGCTGTCCCGAGAAAACAACAACAAAAAGCAGCCTAACTATGTAGTAGTTTATATAATCCATGCTAAATGCTCTTAGTTTCGCTATCATTCGTTTGCTATGACAAGTTATTTACCACTAGTTTGTCTCCGTCTATTGGACAGGCTTTGTTTTCCATTCAATTTTCTTAGTCAGAGATTCCGGGAGGCCTGGAGCCTTGAAGAGGTTATGACTTTTTCTTTCTCGCTACTTTGCTCAACATTCTTTCCTTAGCATGATCGTCCCCCCTCCCCCTCCCCCCCCCTTGTTCTTTGCGAGGTTCAGCTTTTTATCAGAGTTCGAAGGGGAAACCAAATCAATGGAAAAAAAACGGTAGGCAATTTGTTAGCAATATAGCGACGTCTAAGAGAAACCAAAGCCGCTTAGATGCTTAGCCCCGGAGTATTGGCTCAGTTACCAACAATATCTTGCCCGGAGAAAAGAGTAAAATAATATGGAAATAAGGGAGGATGATGGCTAGCTTAATTTGGTTTCTTTTGTTACCATCAAAGGATGGAGGAGATTGATGGGCACAGTGATGATTACCTACCATCACCAAACCTCACGATCCTTTCAGCTGGGATGTTACAGAGGCGTAACAGCGAAAAATATAACAGGTTAGTGGCAAAGCATTTTAGCCAATGTCATCAATGTATATTACGAACAACACTGTAATCAAAAACTTTCCTCAGAAGCATGGATCTTCTATAGTTATGTGTGTGTGTAAAATAGGAAAAAGCATATCCGCATATATCTGTGTATGAGTTCAATGCAGGTGAGCGTGTTGAAATAATAGTAACACTATGTAATTACAAGTAATAAATAAGAGAAAGATCACAATGAAAAGGCCACGCTAGCTTACGGACTTAGTGTTGGTTACCTGCTGCCAGGTTTGATGTCTGATGTCCTCTGCAATGTTTTAGGGAGGCGTGTTTTGTTGTAGGAACCGAGGTGTGTATCTAAGCCGTTTGAGTTCGTAAAGTTCTGTAAGCATATAGGTAGGCTGGGGTACTTCTTGGGGTGACTAGACCTTCCTTGCTCTTACTTACTTATTGCTTCCAACTATTGCCAAGGGACAAGACGGCCTTTTATTTGGCGCATAATTATGGGAAGATGAATAGTTCCGCTGTTTTTGTCTTGCCTAGTCATACATACCCTAAGCCTCAAGGCAAGATTCAAAAGTCCGTATTCTGCTGAACAAAAGGTTCATGAACCATGGCCCAGTCAAAACACACTCCGCAAGCTTACCTTTACATTTCAGGCTAGCAGTGATGCTATGCAATGCTGTAAGTTAACGGTTCGTTTCTGCGAGTATGATGAGGATGATCCAAGCTGCTGACTTGAACTGAACAGACTTAGAAACTCAGGTTGATGAGTCCTGTTGTCCCTTAGCAAGCGCCTTTCTGCGAATGCTTGATTCATCGCAAACCTTAGCTCAGGCAATGGAATTTTCTTTGCCTTTATGTCTCTTTAAGATATCAAGCCTATCTGTGTTGTTGAATGCAGGGATCTTATAGCCTACAAGGCAATACGGCGGGCGTGTGCTTTTTCTTTTCATGTTTTTCTTCTTATCTTTCTTTCTAGGTTTTCGTTAGCGGGTGGCTTATATTGGATCGTGTGCCATATTTTGAACCCGATTCTCACCTGCGTTTTTGGTCGGTTCTATTGCAAGGGTAAAGCTGTTGTAAGTGAACCACCATGGGTTAGACGACTTCTCACTAGTGAAAAGCCTACGATAGGCAAGCAAGAATCAATAGCAATCTGGATTGTTGGCTTGACCCCTGGCAAACAAGTGCCTATATCTGATATGGCTGGGGGGAGGGGGGGTTGCCTTCTTCTTTTTTTCTCCGCTTGCTTTACTAAGGCTTTTGGATCATGCTGTCCTGTGTTTTCTTACTTGCTCAAATTCTTTTACCTGACCTTGCTTAGCTTCTATTTGCACTTCATTTATCATGTTCACGCAGCCTGTAATGCTTGCATACCAGGCTATATCGATACGCAGGTCCGTTTTCTCTCCGTTCTGCCATGTCTCGTGGTCGTCCATTTCCGTGGCACAGGCTGCAAGAAGACCGACTGGCGGCTGCTGACGGGTTTGTGGGATATACGTTTCCCTTTTTGCTTTACTATTCCGATGCAAGTCAGCAAGCGAATATGTGCACACACAAAAATATACTATTTGCTAGTTCGTTCATTAGTATGCTAACAGTGTATGCTAGTCTGGCTGGTGGGCTTCTCGTTTATTAAGGACTATGCTCTTATGTTGGTATATCGGATCCCCTGGTTTAGCCTACTAGAAGAAAGCAATCGGACCTTTACCAAACGGCGGTAGGAAAGAGACAAGATTTGCTCTCGTCACTTCGTTCCCAGCGTTAACGCCTCAACTAGTAACTAAAAGGACTCCTACTCACATCGTCTTGTCTGGGGTGGAACAGGCTAGTCTGGTGGTCTTGTAGACATCATGACGCCTTTATGCCAAGTTAGTATTTGTTAGGCATCCCAGCCTGGCCCTTTTCCTTTTCTTAAAGAAAAAGTAGTCCTTTTTTTTTCCCTTTTCACCTTGATTCCTTCTTCTTCCCTTGCATGGCTTCATGGATAAATTTATAGTTAACTAGTACTAGTTACAGCAATAGTAACACTTTCTTGAAAGTTATCAGCAGAAAGATGGAAACAGACATAACGAAAAGAGGAGGTGAGCGCAAGGAAGCGAGTGAAAGTGGCACTCTGAGCTACAACGTAGTCCGAGGGCTTTGCGTCGTCTGCGTCTCTCCTTGCCGTTATTTTGTTTGCCTGTCTATGGTCGGTTTGTGCTGCTGTTTTTGGCTTAATCTATGATTCCTGACTGCATCTACCTGTAACAACTGCGACTACAACTCTACAATTCAGCATAATGCTTGAGTTGTAGCTTCTGCCCTACCCTGTCCAGCTTACCCCCTTTTCCCCGCACACCCCCTCCTGCAGCTTGTCTTTTTTTGTTGCGCAATGTTTGCAAAAAAGAACCAAAGGAAGAGGAAGAGAAAAAGCATTTGCAAGCACAAGTATGAGACTGTTACAACAGCTGCATTTCTTTTATATTATCGGAATATTTACGTACTCATATGTTAATAATGGCTTCTAAGGGTTGTAGTGTAATACCTACGCAAAAAAAAGACTAAGAAGAGTACAACGAGGGAATAGTGTCTCGATAGATAAAATAACTAGCAAGGCGGAAGTTGTAATCCAGTGGAAACCGCCAAGTTTGCCTGTGTTATTTGACTGTATAATATGCTCCTCTGCTCGATGTGTTATCACGATATGTATCGTCAATGTAATGTATGGGCAATATTTGTCGAAGGGCTGAAAGGTATGATAGTCAGCAAAACAGCCAAAAATCATATCACTTTTCTAGGCAAAGCCTACATTGGACTTGGTGAATTTCCGAGGTCGTATGGATATTAGAAAGGCTGGCCATTTAGCCCTGTCTAACCTATTTGCAAGTGTTTCCTTTCTGGAAACTCCCTACCTATATCGAGCAAATGACTATGTGTATAGGTAGGATGGGACATGTATGGAGACAGACTGGTGCGAAACAGCGAGTCTGAACAACGTCTTTTTCTGTCTTCTCCTCGGCGCAATGAGCGAGCGACGTCGATCAGGACCTAGAGCAGGGCAAAGGTTGAGGCAGGTGATAGACAATTGACAACATAAATGTGTGCAAAAAGGAAGCTGGAAGGGGAAGAAAAGTGAAAAAAAAGGCATGGGTGGGGGGGGGGGATGGCAAAATAGGTGAAGATTGGGGAGTGGTCCGATCTGGTGAGAGGGTGTGTTAGCAGGAAATTTCGAACTCTGTGAGACAGCAGACAGGCCAAACATGAAATTATTCTTTAAGCTCGTTGTAGGATTCAAGATACCAAAAAGATCCCGGAAAGACAAATACAGGAACCAATGAATGATAGAAACTAAGAACGAGAGGAAAAGAAGGACGAAGCAACAGGGTGAGAGAGAGCAGGGCAGAAACTTCAATCGTATCGAGATGTATGTTTTGGGGTGATAACACAAGCTTCATTTTTTATGTTTGTAATTGATAATCTCAATATTGTCGATTGCATGAACAGAGTCAGGCTGTCAGCCTCACTGAAGAAAAAAACGATACCACAGGCCAGACGATTTATCTTAGGGGGAGCTCTCCCGTGCGGGTCACGTGGGTGTATACAGTGTTATGGTCCTTTTTGTTAGTAAGCGGTGTGGGCTTTCAGATTAAGAACGTCAGATTCCAGATCCACCTTGCTAAGTCATATTTTCAAGTCGAACCGCGGTTCATGGCCATCAGTAGTGGTTTTCGCTTGGCTTATTCACTTGTCGCTGATGCGTAAAGTTGATTCATTTCAGCTCTTTTTCGGCCATGCATCAGGGTTATCCGGCTTCGACTTAATTGTCTTTTCCAGTAACTAGTTTATTCCTTTACAACGACTTTTATCGGGCTGCCTTGAGATATTGTTTGAATCGATATATTCCGTATATTTATATCAAGAGGCAATATGTCTCGCCTTCTATGCACTGCGAAAAAGGGACAAGATGATCCGAGACTAGTGAGACCAGGACAGCAGGATTGAAGCTCTCCTTTAATGCGTAAGGATAACAGTAACAACGTACATAGTATATATGTCGCCGCCGGGAATATGTCCTATCCGAGTTTGTCTCTACTTATGCTAGCATTGTCCGTAAACATTCGGGGGCATCAGAATGAATGTAGCCGGAATGTTGTGGGATGTGGCACTCCAAAACAGACGAGACAATAACTTACACTAAGACGTAACTCGAAGGCCCAGGCAAGGCCAAACGATGGATTTGGGATCGGATGTGATTTAGTACAGGATCTCTCGTTCAGCAACCAAGGGCTAGCAGCAGCTAGGGGGGCAGCTACGAGAAGAGAAACTAGCCAAGGAAGGCTAGCTTATAAGTACCGGATATTATCAATAGTTGGATAAAACAGACAAGGAGAATAATATCAAGACAGCGCCCAGTTTGACTAGCTTGTTGACCAGCCAATACCTCTTTTTTTTTCTTTTTTCCCTTTTCATGTTTTTCGTCTCGCTAAAGTCACAAAATAACAAAAATTCCAACCCACTAGTGTCTGCGCTACTGCGAAGCTTGTTGCTTGACCAACTGCCTGTTAACATTCTGAGGCAGATCACACCTGTCGTCTAAAATCCTTTCTTAGTAACTACAACCCTATTTTTGAGCAGTAAGCTATCTGTATTATGCTTAACCCCACTGAGGTCTATACCTATTGTACGATCAAATAACTTTTCTATCTTCTCTTATATTTCTTGATAATTCGTATAAACCAAAAATCAACAATATCACAACCTAAATCACTATTTATAAGGCTGTATTAGTTTATTCACCTGCTGTTTTAACTACCAAATATACTGCCACACTTACATACACTGCAATTAGCTCATGGTTAGTTTTGTACTATCTTCCACCATGACTCCCTAGATCGGCAGTATACATGGGGCTTCTGTATATTTTGAATGGATGGGCGATTGATCACTTCGCATTGTTTGTTCTTGTACCTAATCTTATGTCCTTGCATATATATTCGTTACATGCTAGAATAACCAGGAGGTGTTGGTCTCCTGTGAAGGTGAGGCGTGCTGTTTCTCGTCCATTTGTTTTACTTGTGGAATCCGATAGGGAAAAAAATAAAAGGCCTGACTAAATATAGCCGAAGTATGGAACGCCAGAGACCTAGTGAAGTGGCTATTGCGACCATCATTAAGTGAGATGGGCCCAGCCAAGCGATGTGTATTGTAGTACTTAGCAAGTGAACAAAAAAAACCGTCAGAGACGAAAACAACTCAGAGTAGGTTACAGGGTGAGGTCAGACACAAATATATATATATATTTTCGGAAGAGAAGTAGAACGAATATGAAGGCAAGTATTGGACGGCTCCTAAATTGAAACAAGCCATGACGACAATGTAGGACTTTACAAGTTCTGAGCCGCCCTCCCCCCTGGAGCTTGGAAGTTGTTTTCATGTCCGGTAGTAAGCTGTTGACCGTATGCTCTTTCCATGGATAAATCTAGTGGTGCTCCCTGTAGGCCATCGCGGGGGAATTTGAGAAATCCAAATAGACGCTTCCTCTCATGTGATAGATACGTCGTCTTGATAATGAAGGTATGTGAGGTCGTTGGTCGCAACAGCTTATTGTTTCCAGTATGGCATCTTCGTGGTATTGAAAACCTAGATAAATTAGGCCCTTTGTGTACCTAATTTAAGTAAAATTTCCAAAAAAGAAACAGGTCTTAGCAAGTGGAGCTTGAATATCGTCGTACCTATATTATATCTGGCTTTGGAGCCCTGTCATGCCAGATGGAGCTATAGGGTCATCTGATATAGCCACATCCCCTCCATCACAAGCATTGAAAGAAGGCTTCTGCGTTCGCTTTCCACTGTTTTTCACACCATGGCTCCTGGAAAGTATAGAAGTCTAGCAAGTTGACATCGGCCCCCTCTTTCCATGACCCTTACTATGAAGCCTAGCGCTATGACTAGAGAAAATTGACGAAAAAAAAACCCCAACAAGGAAAAAGAGAAGCAAGTCGAAGAAAGAGCCTGGATCAAGGCCTGGAACCCAGGACTAGTCCAAGCTTTATTCGTATGCTGCAGCGTGTTATGCCCGCGTTTCCTTTTGGTTGAGCCCGCCATATTTTCATGGTTCCCAGCTTACTGACTATCTTATGGCATTCCCGCAATCTGGCCCGTGGAATTGTCCATACTAAACAAGCGAATGGAAAAGGGAACAACCAGTTTTATTTTTATTTTATTTTTTATAATAAACTCATTACTTGATTAGTAGTGAACGATGACGAGACTAACAAACCGTTCTGTTCCGGCTATCCCTCCACTCAAGCACTTTGCGCACGCAGCGCGACACTAACATATTATTTGCTCTTGAAGCAGGACACAACGAGAAAGAGACGATGTTGCTACCAGACCGGCTGGATAATGCCGGTATTGAGTCCGGATATTTGACAGCAAAGAAGAGCAATACATAAATCAAACGTTTAAGAGAATTCATAATACTACAGAAACACGATCCAGATGGCGCAGATGAAGATGACACAAAGGCGATCGCAAACCGAAAACACAGCCAATGTCAAGAAGGAAAAGAAAGAAAACAAGGTAGTTAAGCAATGCAGTTATCTACCAATATTATTGGCACGCCCTCAATCGCTGTAACGCAGCATATCACTGTCTTAACCATCCTCTTGTATACTATTAGTACTCACGCTCGACTCAAACATATCCCCGAAAGCGAAGGTACTGTGCAGTACAGGAGTTAGAAGGAGGAGGTCCAGGAGGAAATCAAATCAACCTGAGTGCCTATTGTTGATCATTCAAGGTACTACTTTTTTCCGGCTCTATTTTGTCCTTTCTTTCTGAAGCGAAGGCGATGGATAAATATGGGGAGACAACATGATGCCCTTGTGGGGGGAACCCTAGCGAAACCCGTATGATCAGATACCACAGATTGGCGTCATTTGATACATACACTTTAAATCAAGCTTTGGTACTGTGAAGGCTGTTAGGTTTTTTTTCTTTAAAAAATTTTACTAGGAGAGGCAAATGTTGAGAACGAGGCGATGAAATAAAGAATAAGATAAAATAATAAGAATACAAAACTGCCTATTGGTTGGCCAGTTCCCAATTATCGTTTCTTCTGCCGCACTAGCAAACTTAGTTCTTTTCTTCGTTGATGACGATAATAATGATGACATGCGACTTGATACAAAAAGAAGATAAATTATACTAAATCGTAAACCAACGGGCTATGAAGCCAGAGATTGATTCGCGAATCGACCAGCCATTCAAGAGTATCATGACTTTCGCAACTAGATGGGCATACTGAAGTTCATAACAAACAGGGATTGGTATACGCAATGCAGTTTCCTCAGTAGGCTTCAGTCAATATACGGTGTCCAACAGACTCCGATTGCAACTACGACTTACGACCTCCCTTAGTCCTGCGCATATATCTTGACTTCCTTGTTGTCTTAAAGATTTCTGTCCATCTTTCCATTTTTGCGTTTCTATTTACTTCTTACTGGGCCTTCAGCCGGATATCCATACCTAAAAACAGCTATATGTTGTTGCAGAATTGTAAAGTAAAGTTATAATAAACCTACGTTAGTGTCTAAGCGGGCTAAGGAATGGAGGGTGTGTTATTAGTGCTTGGCTGACCTTCCTCATTGAACTTGGGAAGTTTGGACTGGAAACTGGATCCTTAGCTTGCTGAACCAAAAAAGCCATTGGGAAGAAGGGAAAACAAAAAAGCGTTATTGACATATTTCAGTAGGCACATTATTATTAGCTTAGAGCCACTGTTCAATTTTGATATTTCCACGTTCCTTTTTTTTCTCTTCCTTTTGATACCTTTCCCCCTCAGAAAAAAAAACAAGAGCCCTGTCCTATATTCACAGGCCCCTAGTTATCCACTGCTGGAACATTCAAGGTCAAGGCTTATTCATTGCTCATCCATTGGTTGGCAAGCCTCTCTCTTTCCCCCATGTCATAAGGTAGCAGGGAGAGAAGAAAAATATACAAGCTTGCGTGTGTTGGTTTATTTGCTTCTGATATAGGTAGGTGATCTACATACTAGGTAGCTGTAAATAAGAGGAATAGAAAAGCCGTGGAAGAACCGTCGTGTAGCGTCGTAGCGCTGCTACATGTTGCCGGTCCTATCATGTTTAAACCCCCCCCAAATAAAAGGGAAAAGAAGAGAGCGTCGGAAAAACCCTTGCATTATTCAGCGTGCATAATATACAAATGCACAAATGCACTTATAAAGGGCACAATGCATAATTATAGACTTAAGTTCATTTTTATGAAACGCGCACTGTTGTGAATGGATTAAGACAATAGAATAGACACGTGAACAATGCTATAATTACTATCATTCTTTGATCAACGTTCTCTGTCCCCTTCTCCCCACTTACATCCACCGAACCGAACCACTATATTTGGCCAAGACGATCTTCCGTCTAGACTAGAGTCTGAAAACTTCATTTTCAGCGAACAAACGAGACGCTTAAAACACTTTCAAACCCGGTGGCGATTCCGATCTTACTCTTCTGAAATAATGTATATTGACGATATCTGTATAACCGGCTTACTTTCCGACAAGCACAAGATTTTTTTCCTTCCATAGTGTAAACTCTTGTTCTAGAAAACAAAAGAAGAAAAGAAACTCCACAAGCTTGGGCATATTACCCGCCCAAGCTACGAAGTTAAGTGTCGTCACTTAGAAGCTCAACCTCGAGCCGTAGACAGGACCTTATCTTGTTCCTCTGTCTGTCTATTTTTCTTCATCGGTCTTCGCCCATGGCTTAATTTTTTTCAAGTCGGTGTGGCTCACGTAATGATTGGAGGTCGGTGCGTCCCACTTACTTCCGGAAGGCAACACAAAGAAGGAAAAAGAAAATATCTGGTTTTTTTTCTCTCTCAGTCTGTTACTATTCCTTGGTTTGAGCTTGCGTGGAAAGGTTGGGTCATAAAAGCAAGCCAGAAAGGGGTGGACAGCCAGCAAAACTAACTGAAACTTGTCTCGTCAAGCTACAGATGCCGTATATTACACATGGTCATTGTGATGCTTTGTCGGCTCGTGTCTTACCATCGCCGTATCATAGATGAGCAATATATACCACGCCGTATATATAATGTGCTGCATTCATGCGCACATATATTATATGCAAATAACTTCTTCAATCACCCTTCGCTCTTGGCACGTTGTAGTGCAAATAGATACGATATTTCCGTAACACGATATATGACTCTCTAATCGAAAGTTAATAAGCTTGCTTATATATGTAGCACTTCAGTGCACAGGATGTTCGCTTATTTAGCTTAGTAGTACCCTTATATATCCTTGGCCGCCCTGCAAAGATAACAATGGCCACCCTATTGTCCATGCACGAGCCCGCCCGCTATAACAGCATATATGCCGTGTGTTTTTTTTTCCAATTTTTTCGTGACGATTAAGTTTTTTCTTGCCTTATTATACACATGTAAGCACTGTTCACAAGATTATCGGGCTATGCGTTGAGCAGGACTTTCTCAATCTACCTGAAGAAGAAGATAAGTTTTTTTTTTTTTTTAAAAAAAATGGCTTATTTCTTAATTCGCTTGTAAAAAAATAGTTCAGTTTCGGGCTCAAGCAACTCTGGCCTCAAGGACTTGGTCTATGCTATGCTTCTTCTTTCAGTGGAAATACTCAATCCCATGGACCGTACTATGTATAGTCATCATAAACATCAATGTTATTATAGCCGTCCATATGGTAGCCCGACAACTACTACAGCAATATCTAGCAAGGATGAGTGCCAGCACAGTGCTTCCGTGTAGCACCGGGTTGGCCGCTAACGTTAGATACTGGTCTATATGTGTTATATCGTAAATATGTTGCTATTTCTGCTATCACAACTGTGACTCTAACACCAGCAGCAACCGGCTTGACTAAGGCTTCGTCGTTTTCTCTGTTTCGTCATGTTTGCGTTTATGAATATCGTCATATATATAAGCTGTATATTGAGAGTAAAAACAATATCGGTTAATATGACTGAGGTCCTATCGTGTCAGACTATGAATATTACTAACTGTAGCATCACCACATAGTACTGCTTGTTTGGCCTTCTTACGTTCGCAAGAAGTGCGCAAATCAAACCATTGCCAACCAACAGTTCCTAGTGATCACACAACAAATGTCATGTGGAAAAATGTACTATGTATAGGCCAAACAACAGGAACTTCAAAGACGAACAAAAAAGGGCTTTTAACTTCATTATGTCACATCTACGATACGATATCTGCTCTATATCTTCCCGTATGTATCTTGCCGTTACCTGCTGTGACTTCTTTGTTTGGTATTTCTGATAGACTGCCTTTAACAACTACGTTAAATGAGCTTATAATTAGTATTATGGCACTACAGTAATATAGCATCAAACAGAGGATGACCGCCATCGTGATACCAGAGCTTCTGGTCAGACGGGCTTTTACATACGATTGCCGGTCTTATTTGTTGGTAATTATGCACCTTCATACAAACATCGGAGTTATTTGTTCATTTGGTTTGCTTACTAACACTAGTAGTATTCAAAGTTCTGCTTAGTAACTCGCTATAGCTAACCCCATTCAGCCATCGATTCCTGATATGTACTTCAGTGTCTCTCTTTCCCTTGTAGAATCCCATGTTGTTTGCAGGAAGGTGATGGGTTATTTAGCCAAAGTGCAGAAGATCTCAATAGACCGGTCAAATATTACGCTTTAAATGCTGATTTCATGCGGCTTGTTATTGTGCTTGGTCTTCTATTTGTATCCGATTGGCATTCCTCAAAATAGTGGCATTTCGATCCTATTTCTTTGTTAGTGTTGCTTTACTAACCGCCCATGTGTCCCCTCTCTTCCCACCTTTTGAGTTACAATACCATAACACTTTGGGCAACTGTGTATTTTCCTTGATATTTCCCTGCCTTTTTTTTTTCTTTTTCCAAAACCCACTCAGTGAATAATCGTGTAAATGGTAGCTGATTAATAGCATATAATAGAACACCAGTCAGCAACCTTGACAACCCAACATAGCAAGGCCATACTATTGATTACTTGTTGCCTATTTTTATTTACCAGCGCATGAGAGGGCAGGTATACCATCTTGGCCCTTTAGCTTGCAGGTACGGATGGACCTTTAGCCCTTCCTGTTTGTTCAGGCCTATTCTAATAAAGAGCTGGATAGTAACATTCCTTAGTGTTGCCGCCTGCTATAGCCGTGATAGGCCAACAAGTTGTAGACAACTAACATATGGGGAACACCACATGCAACGTATGCTTAGCAGGAGGCACCGATATACATAGTACCATCTTTTGTCACAGTCTTGCAGTGTCTCGTTCTCCCTTGGGAGGGGGGGTTCTCGTTCGTTATCCCATTGGCTAATTTAACAGTGATAGCTACGATTAGTGCCAGTCGGTATCGGGCGACTTTTATCCTGACCCATGTGTGTTTTTGTCTGTTGGGACGTTCTGTCTGACCGTCAATCAAAATCGAAATCGACAGACAGTTCAGGCGTTTTTTCTATTACCGCCTAGCTTTAACTAGGGTGCAGTAGTTTGAGCGGCCGCCTATAGCAAAGGCCGTAAATAATTAGTAGCAAAGTGGCAAATTTTCCAGTAGTACTAGGATGGGCATGATTGAGATGCTATATATGTGGGATAATATGACAGTAATAGCAGTCCAGTAAAGTCGGACAACCATTATCGCTTGCTACTCTAACCTAACTTCCTGTTCCAATATGAAGCTTTTATCATGATTTTTTTTTGAATGTTGTAGATTCTAGGAGAGATTAGAAGAGAAAACTATGTGAAAAAGCTAGGTTTCTAGCCCAGTCTCAGAGACGGCAAATATCTGTAACGAGGGCTCATTGCGAGGTGGCAATACTCTAGCATGACCCCCCGTAGCCATAGCAGTAGTACTTGGTATAAGTAGCCATTGTTTGCTGCTTTTGCTATGGTCGTATCACGGTTACCGGAAGTGAACATGAGAGAAAGAAAGATGAATAAGAATGAGACGCAGTCAGCAAACAAGCCACACGCACCTTGTGGCTCTGTTGAAGCGCATATCCAATATACTGAATAGTCGATTTTGGTGATAGGGTAGCATCAATGAAGCAAGCATTGAGGGTGAAGGGAAAAATAAGCTAAGCTCACTCTACTGACCGACAGAAGGAACAAAGTTGGTCGGTCACATAGCGAGGATAAGGCGTGAGCTGCTATTGAGGGGTGGATATATTATGTCTAACCTGTTGATGCTTGATCCTATTTGTGGCTCTATGGCAGGACAAGGATTGTCTGTAATATTCCCTGTCATTTGGTTTAGAAATCAACAATAAATGAAGGAATTGATGTGTGGGAAATCCTTCTTTTTTTTTTTTTCTTTTTGCCTTCTCAAATCCATCGTCTTGGTGTTGAGTTTCCTCGTCTTCTCGGCTGGCAGGGATAAAGGGTTAATTGCACCACCTTGGGAAGCTGCAGGTGATAGGCGAGAATTGATTGACCAAAAGACTCCGTTCCCAAGGATCAAAATAATGATGATGGATTGATGAGAGACAGGATCATCATACTCAGAATTGACAAAATAGGCAGTGTATTCGATATTGTTGTCGTTTTGATGACTATCAAAAGACGGAAATGTGACTCTAGGAAGCAAGCTACTAGTGATTGTCATTTGCTGATGCGTTAGGTTAGCCCGATTTACTAACTAGCTGGCTGACGAGTAGTCGGCACATTGCCTCAGCATAGCCTAGATGGATTCCACGCCTAGCTTGACATATTGTGTCTTTGAGGCGACAACAAGATGTTGTTTCTTGTCTTCTGATACAGGACACACAGATAGAAATAGGATTACTCCGTCTCGGCGATGACTGAGAAACTGTCTGGAAATATGTGTGTACGTGTGTGCTGGCATTTTTGAGATTCAATCGTACCGGAGTTGGTCGCATATCGATGGTCTTGGAACAGCAGATTGGAAATTGGCGAAGCTAAGCTGAGCTGAAGCGATTTTTGTAGTAACGGATTTCATCGCCTTGGCCGGTTGATTCTAATATTATGAAGAGAGAGTAAGAAGGGATCTGTGTTGTAATGTTTCTGTTTCTGGAGTTAAGTTTATCTTTACTTGTTTGGGAGCTAAAAATCAACAGCACTAAAACATACACTCCTCAAGTTATGAAAACAAAATTGAAATAAAGCTTCCTCGTTTGTTAGCTCTATTAGACTACTATGTAAATGCAGACTATGGTTTGGTTCGTAGCCCAAAAGTTACAATACAATACAATAGAAATTTCTACCAGGGTTTATATCACCGTTTCATAACCCTATTGCATCTGTGACCAGCTTCTCATGTACCAAAACACTCCACAAATTCTGGCTTTTGACTCTTTGCTCTGCGCCAGTTTGAATAAGGATGGTGGGCGTGTGCTTGGAACTTTCAGAAACTTCATAGTAAGGTCAGTGCAACAAGTAGAAAAAAAGAAAAGGGCACCGGGTCAAGGATCAGGTTAAAGCCTAAGTGTTTTTTCTACAGGACACCTCCCATTGATGCTGTCTTCCAAAGTGCCTTGTGATTAATGCTCTCCTAGGAA
Source organism: Endoconidiophora polonica (assembly GCA_001856765.1). Lineage (NCBI taxonomy): Eukaryota > Fungi > Ascomycota > Sordariomycetes > Microascales > Ceratocystidaceae > Endoconidiophora > Endoconidiophora polonica. The sequence goes on along the minus strand of LXKZ01000204.1, from coordinate 178,988 downwards.
TAAACGGATGAGAAATATATGTCTCTAGCAATATGGCTTCTCGGTTACTCCTCCAATATCAATGAATCCCAAGCCAGCAGCCAACTCAACACCTAGCGTCGTTAAATTTACGAAAAGCGAGTGTCCGGCTGTAACCAACGCACATTATATAGTTTTTTTCTGTCTTTCTGGTATATACGCACACGGAAACAACAACCGGCGATGCTTGGATATCTCCCTCTTTTGACTACCAATCGCAATATAGACAAAGTGTTGGGCCTCTCAGGCATTAACGTCTTCCTATATCTCATTTTAAGTGGACTGCTACGATGTGTGATGAAATCTACCATGGATTGCAACGTTGGTGCCAAGGGCTAGGCTGTATTTTTTTTTTCGTGACAAAGATTTCCAAGGCTGCTAAGCCTGCCGACACGACATAGGCAACAACTAGGCGTATTGTGAAGAGGAAGAAGTCTTTACTTTTCCCAGTATAGAGCTACTAATGCCACAGACCCATAGCCAGGCTATATATGGACAAGGATTATCTGACTGACTGGCCCATATCATGGTAGGGGAACAAGGTTTTGAATGAAACGTCGATTTGACTGGGATTCGAAGGAGGAGTTCGCTGGGCGGACAAAAGAAAGACATAAAGACACACCGGCCATCTAATTAGAAACATGGCCCATTGTTTAGAGTAAGCAAAGAGTGTCGTCTACTCTGCTTTGAAGATGACGAGGACAAGAGACCTGGCCAGAGGTGACGCAGACACCCTTTGTATCTTTAATTGTTTTATATTTCCCAAATATCTAGTTTCTCGGCATCATCTTGACACGCCGTACATTTAACATCAATAGAGGCTTATCAAGTTACCAAGACTTGCGACCATTGCCAACTCAAAATAAAGAAACCCAATAATGAAACCATATGAAATAAACAACTGATAGATACGAACTGAATAGCAATGAATGGCCAATATACATCTGACTCCGTCCTTGACGTACCAACATTTTAAATGCACGTTATGGGATTGCAGAAATATAAGGTAGGTGTATTTACTTAATATCAACAACATAGAGTACGACTTACATATGTCAGGCTAAGTGTCATATACATTATGTACCTTGTATGTACATGTACATACACAAACATATTTTACGAGTACATATGTACCAAAGGCAGCACAAGTTGCACTGACGGACAGAGTGTTTTGATGGCTACTCGTTTACGCCGGGCGCAGGCGACTACTACTCTAACTATGACCAGCACCGGCACCCAGCAGCACTGAACCAACTAACCAACCGAAGACCAGAGGCTTCAGACAAAACAAAAACATCGCACCCAGGGAGAGAAGGAGGGCCAGACCGCTCCAATATCTTCTCCCCTATGTATATCCTGTAATTGAGGGAACATCAAAGGCTTTCGCGCGCCCTTCCCCCAAGAACAAAACCACAAACAATAAAAAGGATGCCACAGATGGGTTTCTTTCACTAAAACCTCCAGTTGCAGCTGCAGACACTGTTACAGTTACAGTTACAGTTGCAGTTGCAGTTGCAGTTGTAACTTACTACCACTGCTGCTATCATTACCACCTACTAAGCTGATAGGCAGTTTAGAGGCCAAAGAAGTAGCCATGATCGAATAGATTCGGCTGGATCGGCATTTCCAAATGCAGGACATTATATTTTCTATCTTGCAGCCTAAGAAGCAGGACAGATGATGGAAGAAAGAGAGTCTGTTATGCCAGGCCGACAGGCAGAAGGAGCAACGGTTACAGTCTAACCGCCACGCACTAGACAACATCACTAGAAGAAGATATAAAAGACAATATAAAAGACACTCAACATAAGACAGGACACGGGACTAACATATATATATATATAAATTTTTTTTTTTTTTAGAATAACCACATGAAGCTAGTGAGAGTCCGCATCATCTTTGAAGGCGTTTAAGTGTTGTAACATTTTCCCCCTTCCCCCCCGGACTTGATTACGGTAAGGATAGAGAGAGTTAATACTTTACTTGGTTACCTTCAGCATGATCATGCTTATGGCCATGATCTCAGAGGCGAATAACAGGAAGCAGCATCCGAGCAGCATTTGACCTTTATGCTTGACATGTGAGTCTTGTTTCGTCAGTATGGACTTCCGGCCCTTTTGTTTCCACATAGAAAACGGGAACAGACAAAGCGCACGCTACAAGTTACTAGTATTGCAATTTTTTCCCCCTAATATTTTCTTCTTCGCTTTTTGGGCCGGGACCTTCAAATTCAAACGTATAGAAAATCACAGGCATGTATATAGGGCGTCATAACGCCGGCATTTGCTCCTTTTTGCGTCGATATGCCGTTGCAGTCGTCATTAGCGTCGACAATGCGAGGCGCTAAGCAGGACTAACCTGTAATTGCTGGTTCATTGATACTTATATTTCAAGCGCCTATATGTATTGTATTTCGCCACTGCCACATGTATTAGTATTACACACCACGGAAAATCACAGTATATTGAATGCAGTGCCTGCCTGTGTAAAATTCGGGCTATAGTGTTGCGTTGCAGTGTTGCAGTCCTTGTTTTTCTCAAGTTGGTTGGCTTATAGAGCGCCTGGCTTTGGCACTAATCTGCAGGCTTAGATATATACTTGCAAGCATTGAATTCCCAAGATGAGATCAGTACCAATAACAACAACGTAGCAACAAGTCGACGCATCAGCTCCAATAAGCCCGACGCCACGCTCGGGCGAGACATTACCGTTTTCTGTGACGAGAGCCATCAGAAACAGGAGACGAGAAGCATGCAGTACTATGTAGAACAAGAAAGAACAGAAATTATAAGAGGGCCTTGCCATATATGATATTCCCTTTGGGCTTTGCCGTGTTGGTGATAGTTGCACATTGCCCCTTAAAACATTCTCCCAACCTGCAATAATAATAAGAGGAAGAAGAAGAAAAGAAAAGAAAAGAGAAGTCTGGAATCTCTTGGTGCCCCCCTTCCATGCCATACAGATAGCGTCAGCATCAAGCTATTCTCTCTTGTTTCTACCAGTTGTCATGAGTCAAAGACGTACAAAGGCGGTGGAAGAGACCATTAGAACGCAGAAGATTGGATGTTGTTCGTTTGATCCGCACCGTCCATGAAGCACATGCTGCATCGGTAATAGACAATTCTTCTTCCAATTACATCTTGCTTCTTTTTTTTTTTCTATAAAACCAAAAAGACATGTTTCGTCAAGTCTAAATATTTGGAAATATTGGGCATGTTGATACATGGAGAAGAAGTCAAATCAGGAGGAAGCTACTATCTAAAGCGAAGAGTTGATACCTCGGCGGTCAAAAATACGCCTAGATAAGCCGAAATATTGGGGAAATCATTGCCTGTTTTTCTTTTTTATTCATGATCCCCTTCTAGTGCTAGGAAGCCATTCGGCTCACTTTCTGACGATAAACAACCGGTAGCAAGCCTACAAAATATGTAGGTACAAGGAGGGGGGGCTTAGATTCTTCTTTCCTCGCCAGATACACTATAAACTACTGATAGAGAGGTGTGGATGGTAGCGAATCAAATGGCTGGTCTGGCGTCTTGGATCTGTCTGCCCAAAGCTGATGTCCTACACTAAGCAAACCACAGGTCGGCTTGTATCCGGGTACGGATTTCCAGACGCCCAGAAAGTATCATGGGGGGGGGGGGGGTTCTTGTAGACCATGCCATACATAGTAACAACATAGCTTATCATATAACATGTACTTAAACGAAGGCCTTTATTCAGTTATCTAGCGTTTTATTTATCTCCATCCCCCCATGCATATCCAAATGGCCGATTATTGCCTCATTCCGAGAAACTGGAGAAAGCTGATTGATCCACATACTGCCATGTTATTTGTATACAGTTATTGTTTGACATCCATGCCAATAATATGACTGAGGCCGTTTGAATACAAGGCTTGGATCAGTTGCATACTTGCCTGCTATATAAATTGTATTTGTTTTGTGTGTAATATTACATATATATTCCCTGTCTTGTCTTCCGACCCGATAGAGCCCACCGGTGAACCAAGTCAGGTATCCCTATCTAAAGCATCGGTTTGTTACAGAGCCGCAGAGATCGGAGACTGCGAATGAAGCCTTAGCTATTTGAAGGCCTATACATGTATGCACAGACATACATACATACATATTCAAACTAAAATAACATACCATCATGTTCCTTCCTTGGGAGCTCATAACCCCCCCCCCCCCCCGGAGTGATTAGTGTCTTGTTCCGTGACTGACCGCTTTTCCCTTGATTGAAAGACAGAGGAGTATGGAATCTGCACGTTAAGATACGTTAGCTGGTTTTGTTTTTCTTATTTTTGCTTCCCTCTCTCCTCTTGATATCACTTAGCTCTATTTATTATAGACAAAATGTGAGGCAGGCTAACCAGTTCCACGTAGCTTTCTTTGCTCTTTACTCATTCCTTGCGCCTAGTACTATACATATGGGGCTATGCAACACTAAGTATATGGATATGAAAGTATGTAATATATGCAAGTATAAATAGTCTGTAGGCAATCATCATTCTGTTATATAAGCTTGGAGATGCTATTTTCCATCTTCATTACTACAGTATCAGCACTAAAAAGTAGTGTAACTCTTAGATTTTATATCAAAGTCCTTAGATGTCGTCTCTTTCCAAACATTCCGGTGGCTGTCTTTGTTCAATTGCTACCATGTAAGCTAGGCAAACATTTATATTTACTAGTTGCATTGTCATGGGACCACAATAGAACTAATAGCTGCACGAAGACGTGAGCTACTCAAGCCAGGGCGAATTTATATCCAATTTTGGTTACAATAAAACAACAACTCACGACAGAAACGATATACTTTTCGCAAGCTTGTATCACGCTATAATGTACTATGTAAGAAATCCTAAGCAAGATACGAGCTAACCAGACAGATCTCAAGGTATCAGCGAAGGTTATTAGGTCGAACTAACCCTTTTGTCAGTCGAGCTTGGTGCCACTTTGAAGTTTGCGCCTTAGTATAAGCGTAGTAGTAAGTTGACTTAAATTCAAGTAAGTCATATATAACTCCACTCTCACGACAGGAGCGTTAAGTGGCATAGCTTAACGAACGACAAGGGCGGACTGAGAAAAGTAAGCCCGGTATGGCCTTTGTGATCAAAGACCACAGGCTTCGTGGTTTCCGGATATATGAGCAAGTTTTCAAATTTTTAATTTTATAACCTCTATTAGTGTAGGATCCGACAATATAAGAAACATGATTAGTGGATATATGACGTTAGCAAAAGCTTAAAGGGTATCAGAGTATGCTACCATGCAACGAGCAACACTTACGAAAATTCACCCCACAGTCAGCTAGTTCTAGTACTTACATACATGCTTTTCTTTTGCTCGTTCAAACCTCCATACCTACTTTCGGTTAAACTCTAGTTGATAAAAAGTAAAATATCTGCTCATTGATTGTCACATGGGGAAGGGGGGGGGAGTGTACGACCGTAAATGGTGTATATTTGTGAAAGAAAAAAGCGGCGTACAGAAACAATGGCTGCACAGTAGCTGGTTATCACTGACCGTTTCCTAGTACGCAGTCTAAGCCGATATCATAGACGAAAATATATACTAGAGTCAAATCGCTACCCAAAGGGACCACAAAATACAGATTGTAGATCCGATACCAACTAGATATTGATGAGAGTTGAGGCCAAGTCTTACTTAGAATGTATGAGTTCATATCAGGAGAAGATAAGATCTATGATAGAGGAGCAAAGAACAGGAAGCCCAAACTGCAAACACTTCTCTGGAACATGCAGAGCAGCGACACGCATGCTCTTTATCAAGGAGTTCCGAGGGAAGCCTTGAGATTACTCGCTTTGCCAGCCTGGTTCAAGAGCTATGTAACCTGAAATTGATGGTACTGGGATGCGAAGGAGGAGGCGAAAAAAAGGCAAAAACAGTAGAAGAAGGGGAGAAGTTAGAAGGAAATCAAAGCACAAGAGCTTGCATTTAGTCACTTGAATATCAGTTACTAGGCCACATCATATGGCGTCACTATTTGATGTTGGCTTATACATAATTAGCGGTTATATTACAGTCCTAGAAGCAATAGCAATCAGGGGGGAGGGCATTATAGAGGCAACATGGATTTTAGAAGTGAGGTACTACCAGTAAGTAAGCATTTCGACAAAGAGAGAGAAAACACAGAAGCCGTCGGGCAATGTTTCGGTTGACGGCTATGTTTGGATCCGGAAAAGGGAGTGCACACTATTGTCTAGAAACAACAGCATGATAGCTGACTCTTTGTAAGTCCTGGGAGGAATGGAGGAGAGATTATCGTATATTAGCTAGTCAGCTAGCCACTAGGCGTTTGTTGGAGCAACCAAAAGAAGAATGGCAAAGTATTGTCTGAGAAAAAGGCAGAGATATAAGTAATAACATATGCTTGTGACGGTGGATATTCTAGTTAGTACTAGCCAGGAATAATAAATATATATATAAATAAAAATGCCAGACGGAACAAAAGCGAGGAAAGGGAAACACAGCGTGGTATAGATGATCACGAGGCTAGCTTATCCTGCTCCGCCCTGATTCCTAAAGCAATTCTAGTAATATTATTTTGGAGGCTTTTGGGTGTCCTGTGCCAATGAACGGATAAAATGGGCGGTTTAGCCTGTAGGATAAATTGGAAAAAAAGAACGGAAAGAGTCAGAAAGACGTGGGCTTTGAGATTCAACGTATATGTGATTTCTCTGTTTTGTATGCGTGTTAGTACATAGACGAGACGAGGAAACAGGAATCTTGGTCTTGGGTAGTCTAGATATGACGGAAGGGGATGGTCTGTAGTTTGAAAGTCGACAGAGTTACTGGCGATTTAATTTGCTCTGTACCTGTACCAATGAGAGCGAATGTGGGATATTCCAATGTGACATTTTGGTTAGTGACGATGGGAGGGCACAGCAAGTCAGGGTGTGGGGTTCGAGAAAATGTGGTGGCGGCGTATATATAGTAGATGAAATTTATTGCTACGGTTTTTTATTTGTTTTCTTTGTTATGCTTCTTGTAGTGACTGTTACTAGTGACAGCATCAAGTCTTTTTTTATTATTTTATTATTTTTTTTTTACTCACACATATATCGCTTGCAACAGCCCAATCAAGAAACAACGTTGTCCCTATTTGACTGCCTGACCACCTAAGAAGATATCGTAAGAAACAGCAAATTCAAACATCATCAAAATCTGATGAGAATCACGTATAAAAACTGCGAATATTACTAGTGAAGCAGGGGGTGACAACAGCAAAACGCCCTAATTTCTTTACCTGGTATTAAAACAAAAACAAAAATAACACCTGATATCAAGGGTCTTTGCTTGGGCATGTTCTTCGACATATCCCAAATCTCTCCAAGTGTCCAAGCATATATAATCTGGTGAATAAAGCACGAATAAACGACAAGCTACATGAAAGATTGCTACCGTCTATTTAAGTTGTTTCTTGTATATTGCCAGCGTCACATTCTTCTTGTTGCTTACTTCGCCCTTTCATTTCATCCCTGACTTCTCTGGCTTTACTTTGGCCGCCCTTGAGAGTTTTAGTTTAGTCATCATTATCAATTTTCGATCTCAGACATTGTTACTTTCTGTTCCGAGAGAGAGAGAAATGTCCGTCCCTGGAAAATACCCCCTGCTCCCCCCCCCTCAAAAAAAAAGAGGCCATGCCATCTCAAACTGGGCCTGGAACTGGGGCCGAACCGATCAACAAGATTCAGAGTACTAATGTACTGACACTCTCCCACTCATGTTTAAGCACTGACTAACTTCTGATGTGGAGTCTCTTCCGTTTCTGTTTCCTTGTCGACCAAGATTACTCCTTCTGCTTATTGTTCTTCATGACGTTTGCGTTGGTCAGGCAGGAAAGAAAAAAGAGAAGGATCATGGAAGGCCTGCGCCGACCAGAAAATGGCCTGAGCTTCTCTTCTTTTCATCTTCTTTAGTTCATGTATAGATAAATACAGAAACAATTACACGATCATCTAGCACTTCCTTGAAAAACCCACCAAAATTTTCATTATATATTTTTCTAAAAGTAAAGCATATAGTAAGTGACCATGTTTCAGAAAATGTGCTGGTTGGTCTGTGTAAGCACAGCTATGAAAAAAAGAAACAACAGCAGACACCAAGAAAATATTGTAGAGAGACCAAGAAAAAAAGACAGCAGTGTGATATGGTAGTGGAGTCTGAGTCTGTCAGACGATAACAGCAAAGATTGGGTTCTTGAAATATAAAGAAATGAGACACTGGTATACAAGAGAAACATTAAAACCCAGAAGCTCCACTCACCCACCCACACACACGTGTCGATACTTTGATGTTGGTTGCGTCATAAAAAAGGTCTGCGGCGATTGGCATCGTGTTACTATACTGTCGTGATGATCTCACCGTGATAGACTATTGGGTTTCATCATTTAGTTTTCTGCGACTCTGACTCTTGTTGAGTGGTAAGACGGTTCATGTGATATACCACTAGTATCGAGTCTTTCTGCCTATATTGCCGCCGTGACTAACTATCTGACCCTGGCCTCGTTGGCGCTTTTGTGCAGTTTAATTCCGTTAGCAATTCTCTTCTTACCTCGGACCGGCTGATTCAAAGATTGGATTTCTCAAACATGTCGGAGAAGACGTCAGCTGTGCATGTATAATGCATGTAAGTACTTGCTAGTACAGCTTATATTATGTTTTACCCCCTCCAATCATATACGCTGCTCCTGTATTACTCTATGTGATCGGATAAATTACCGTCCATGAATCCATTATGTAGCTTGAATATCTGACTCTGACCCCGCCTCAGAAGGCAAAGAAAGCAGCCAGAAAAACATGTCAATGGTGTGTGGACATAATGCCTGGGCCAATATATTACCCTGACTTGGACTGGCTGACGATATTTTGTTTTGCACAACGAAAAAAAGCCATTTCTCATTCCTCCGTTTGAGCCACAAGTATGCTAACAGGATGCCGCTACTTGTGGTTATGTATATCACTAACAGCATGAGTAAACACTAGGATACACTGTTAAGACACAACCCAGGACTGCCCAAGATACAAAACATCATGATATACCGTAGAAAATACTGTCTCTCATAGCCTTTCTAACCCATATTGCGTGAGACTGTACACATGAAACCTCGTAACTTCCTGCATATCAAGCCAAGCTGATATCCTAGAATAAATACTTACCAAAGGCTAGAGTTGGGTGGAAGGGACAATGGGTTCCGTGCCGCTCACTATGCAGACCGAGCCGAATTTGTAGTTTCCGGCTGACTTTTGGCTGTATAGGTCCTTTATCGTAACATTTATACTTGTACTGATTCGAACAGAGGCTGGCCGTCTTTGCTGGCCTTCCTTTATCGTCTTTCATGTCTCTCCTGCTGTAGTAGTTGTTGTTATTGTTGTCGTAAACTGTAGTGAATGAGGGCTGAAAGTTAGACTGTATCAGCTGATAGTAATAGATAGTCATAAGTTAGCATCAAGTCGTCAAGGCATAAATGGGGGATAGTATTTCCATCATTTCATCCCTTTCGTTTCCCAGACACGCACCCCCTTCATTCATGTTTTTTTTTTTTTTGTTTTATCTTGAGAAAAAAAAAACAAGACCTTGAGAGGACGAGCCTGCTTGCTCAGTTATTACTTGCTGGGGTACTAGTGATGTAATAAAATAGCTTCAATACACTATACTCTTTTTGACAACGCACACACTGAGATACAAAGAAGAGACATACAAATTTCACTCTTTCGAACACTCAAAACCGTCGTACGTCCCCTTTTCTCTTTGCAGCATATTATGCAAGAAAAAAAGAGAACGCTGTACTAGCAGGATATAGTAATGCTTTGTTTAGGAAGGTGAGTTTCGAACATGCCTTTGGCCTAATAACAACCGTGACATTAGAAATATATGCGATACGGGAACAAGATCGTAAAAATCATGGCTGGATAGAGAAAGACATGGTGAACTGGAAACCATCGGTAAAACGCACGCACTGGGTGTGTATGCCGCGAGAACTGCTCGTAATATGCATTGTTAGAAAACAAAAGCGACTGTGCCGTTCAGCGTCAGGCAAGCCACATGAAGATGGAATCAAAAAAAGCATCAATATCTCTAGCCTAACAACAAGCGTTGGAGGTGGAGAGATTGATCAGCAGCCTTGAAGTTGACGGTAGCAAGCAAGCCAAGAGGGATATGAAGTAACAGAGAATCATAGAATAAAGTGATCAAGTATACATGTGATATTGGCATAGGTCATAGTTTAGGAGTGGCAGCCATTTTGAGAATAGAGAAAACACAAAATTCAAGCTACTGGACTAGTAGACATGGGCCGGGTCAAAACTTCAACCGTCAATGACGCAGGGCGACAGCATAGTATCGACGAGGACGAGAGGGATAAAGGGGAGGAGGAGGGGTGGGTGTGAGGCGTCGCTACTTGGAGCGACACCATTTCGCACTAGTAGCCAAACAGAGGAACGAACAGAGGAACGACCTTGGTATTGCTGGGCTCTAGTTTAATGGTTAGGTTTCCGGAAGAGGGTATCTCGGGACGCCATTCATCCTCCGAGCTAAAGAGGAGTGCGAGAAAGGGACCAGATCACAATGGGACGTAGGCGTATAATAAAGGAGAGCCCGTGAGAGAATAGAAAGCGCGAAGCAGGGAGGGGCGTGCAGCGCATGTGTTTTTCTCCATATCTTTTGACTAGTGTTTAATGCTGCGAGTCGGGCTCTGCTAGGGCTATATGCTCTTAATTTGTATACATTTGTCCTCTCAACCCCTGTCTACAGATATGTCTTTTTCTTCTTCTGTTTTCGCGTGGTTGTGCTAGGACGGGGATCTGAGAAACAAGATCGTCTCAAAAAGTATGTTCACACCCAACAGACTAGGGTAGCATTTCTCTTTTGTTTCGGTTATTCTATTCTCTGCAGAGAAGTGGCGTCGTAGTCATTTTTCGTTATCATGCTCCTAGATTGACTGGTCGTAGCAGTGAGCTCAACGATGATATGATTAGCTGTAACCAAGTAAGTACATATATATATCGTTAAGCCTATTACGTGCAAGTCGTATTCTGCAACGCTCAAGCATGACACTGTGGATAGATGGGACGGCATCCACAGAAAAAGAAGAAGAAAAAANNAGAGAGAGAGAGAGAGAGAATGGTGATCGTCGAATGCCAACGATGGTCTTGGTGCTCGTTGCTTGTCTCTGTCCTTCTGCTAACAGCGAGGAACTCTCAAAGTAGAAATGGATCAGAAGAAGATCAAACAAGCGTGTGAACCGGTATGCGTAGTGCTTGTTTGCTTGGCGGCTTACCTAGTAGGAAATTGGTGATGTTGGAGGGTGTATTTATTTCAAGGCCGTGGCGGTCGGTTATGACTGTACTAGAGACATATTATCTGCCAGTAAGCTAGGAATCAATACGATTACTCCCTGAGGCTCTTGTATACGCGCCCCCTCCGTACCACTATTTCCATTACCATCCCGATTCCCATCGACAAAGTGAAGCAACCATCTATTACGAAATGGGCAAACAACACCTGAGCTCTTTTCTGTCTTGCACTCTGCTGGTGCTCTTAGCTTTGAATCAGGGCTCGTATGGATAGCGATGGTATAATATTGATGTAGACGTACGTATATCCTCTACACATGGGCGAGAAGAGGAGACGCCGCCTCCGCAGCAAAAAAAACCCCCAATAAAAAAAAACAATAAAAGCAATAGTGGCTCTTTGTTAAGCTAGTAGGTAGGTGAATGACCGAGCAGAAATTAGAGCCCTCATTCACGCCCCGATCAACCATTGTATGGAAACAAAGAAAACATGGTCGAGTTTGAAAAAAAAAAAAAAACAGCAAATAAAGATAGAAAAGCGACTTCGAGGTTCTGGCTTGTAGCAAATCCGATGGCTATGAATGACGTTGGCTTATTATTGGTACATAAGGTTGGCTGGCCAGGTAAGTGCAACAAGGCTGCGAGGAAGAGAGCCGCTCATTGGACGCCCAAATTATGGCACAATTGGTGACCTCCAACTTGCTGTCTGCTCACCGCCTTGTACTGTGACTTTTATCTTCCCCCTCTCTCCTTAGATCTTAGGCAAGGGAGAAGCAACCGTCCATGCAATCGCCAACACCCGCTTTTGAAGAGTACATCTATCTTCTTCCACTTTCGCCAACCATCAACTATAGAGGAGCGTACTTTTATTGGTTTTATATTCTGCTTGTCTCGCCGGCCTAGACATTCGGCTCGTTTCTAGTTTTCCTGCACAAGTACTGACTGCGACATAACTCCTCATCCTTCTCCTCGTCTCCTCCATGATTTGAATTTCATTACGGCGAACTGTGGGCTGAAGGGCCTATTGTCTGTTGGTTGGTCAGTTTGCTTACCAGAATTTATTGAGCCCCTGCAATGCATTTTCGTGTCCTTAAAAGCAGCACTCCCTATACTGCAATTTCTGCTTCAATCTTCTCTCAGGCAAAGGAAAAAAAATATGGGTTTACTTCCATCAGAATAGCACTCAAGAGCACAATCTAGACATGCGTGAACTATGTTACAAGCTTCGTTAAAAAGGTAATTCTTATTGCTGGCTACCGAAACCTGTTGTTTCCTTTCTTGTTCGCAGGGTCAAGCAGAATATCAATGATAATATTCTAATGTTCGAGCCTTCGCCGAATCTCGGACGAGCGCTGATTCTTTCGGATCGAGGGCATAGAATGTATGTCAGGAAAGATAGGGCTGTCACTCTAGTTGAACTTTCACAAAGTGACCAAGACGATATATTGTTCAGAAGAGTCAATTTGCACTAAAGAAAAGCACGAAAGAGACCTGGTATCTTGCCTATGAACGTATAAACGAGGCGTAACTTCATTCCATACATAGGATACGTCAACCGGCGGGCATAATATGCCTTTCCAATGCAGCTCGTATTAGGACTAGATCTTCCGACGATGAATACTCCTATTTTTGAAGACTTATAGCGGGTCAGTTAGAGTATGACTTTGCTTCACGTGAGAATAATACCCTCTAATATTCCTCCCTGCAAAGCAGGCAGATGTACCACGAACATGTCTAGCTATACCAATTTTCACCTCTTATCTACTACAAATGAAGCGGAAAAAAAAGTAAAGGCATCTATTATAAGAAAGAGGATAGAGCTTCATATCATAAGGTCAAAACCCCCAACGACTCCACTGAAAGGAAAATTCCTCGCTGGGAGTTCGAGTAACTAACCTCGACATTACTGGCCTAAGACCCAGTCCTAATATGGGCTTAAGCGGCTAAACTAACTAGATCCCTATAGAAAATTTTGTGCCTAAATTGAAGCTCTGCCTTTTTTGAGTGTTGTTAGGAGATGCCGGGCTTTTTTTTGAGTGTGCAGAGCGAACAGTGGTTCGGTGTATCGCTTGGTTGTTATCATGGGAGTTTTGAGGGCAGCAGCTAGAGTAGTAGTAGTCTTGTCTTTTCTAGCTACTAGCATTATATTCGAAAGTATAAGCTTTCTACCGGGTCTCGGAGAAGTTTCGCCAATATATGATATATTGTCTTGAGTATTTTGCTTTAATGATATTGGAATAGCGAGGGATATAATATATTTCGGGAGTTACGTAGGTAACATATTTTCAAATAGGGACTGCCTTCGCAATGAAGTTTGTAACATAGTAGTCCACGCATCTCAGAATTGTGTCGTTTTCGATAGAAACGAAGAAATGATGTTGGCTGAACAACGGAACGGGCGAAAGCGCATTGTAGGAGGTCCAACTATATCTGAAATCTGATTGGCCAATCCGTCAATTTTTGGCAATGAAGATGGCTGCCAAAAGCTTGATTTCCTAGGCCCGTTGCCTAACCCTTCTGACTAAATGCCTTACTTTATAGAATGTATTGATAATCAACTGTCTATAAATACATTCCGTCCTATCCCATATATATTCATATTCATAATTTCACTTTAAGCACTATACAGCAAGCATCCTCATCTAGCTAGTGCCATTGTTCTGCTATTCTCTCTCACTAACAGAGGCTATGTTCATGCTAACGGAGTTATCAATTCATTATTATTGCTTTGATTTTATCTTGGCCGTACTTTGCCTTTGATCGTTGTTTTCTCAGTCTATCCCCTCACACTCCTTCTCTTGAGCACTAAGAGTATCTGGGTCGCCTGGAGATATCCATGTCATCTGACGGTCTGAATATTGTCCTTGTTTCAAGGATGGGATGAAGGTGAGATCGAACATAGTCATGGCGCCCTATGTGCCTGGTCACTATATTCTAGGACTTTATCAAGACTGAACAAGAGAAGATGAAGCCTAGCTACTAATTGCGCATCATTGACTTATATAAGGTAAGCGAGAAGATGACTTGCAATATCCAAGTATGTACGTTACAACCTGCGTACGCCCGTGAAACCTGCCGTTTATGAAGGAAAAAAGTAAGTGCAAGAAAAAAGATGAACCACACTTGGTGCCGGTTGTCCCACTTCGCTAGGTTGGGTCAAATGATATCAGGCCAGATGACCTTTCGCTCTAGGAACACACAAATTGGCAAGACAATACAGATCATATACTATATTTTGGCAGATACAATCACGGACCACCACCATAATCAATATCGCCGCTCACACCACCCAAGCTTCAAACCGCTTGCCGGCTAAACTAGTACGCATGCATAGCTTTATTGCTGTCGACTTGATCTTCTGGCAGTACCCAATTATGCACCGAGCGTTGGCTTTGTTGCTTCCTCTTTTAGAACTAAAGTATGGACGCTCTTATTGCTTCCCTTGTTCTCCATTTTTTGTCTTCTTTGCCTTCCAAGCGGTGTTACTTTGTCTTACAATTGTCTGGGGCGTGCTTTTGTTTAGGGGTGGTGTAGCGGTCTGTTTGTCTGAACCATCTATATACTATGCATACTGTTGGCCACATATATGTATGCCGTCCTTATATCTACATGGTGTACATCTCGCATCTATCTTTCGGCTTATACACATAATTGGCTGTTGGTGGCTTTTGCTTCCCAGAAAGAGGTTGTCAATCCATTCGACCACTCAGCAGCATCAGCATCAGCGTGCATAGCATAGCACATGAGCGCTAGTAAAGGAAGTATCACTAGACAATTTCTGCACAGACATTGAGCCTGCCTTGAAGACGACATTACCGCAAAGGAACCTAAGAGACTAGCTGGCAAGTGCTATACCATCCAGAGCAGTTATACTAGAGTATTTTGATGATGTGAGAAGCAGCTCGCTTAGGAGCGGGGGCTTTCCCGAACCACGCAAACAGTGTCCATGAGCCCGTCGAAAAGGTACATACTATCTAATATAGTACACATATCAGTAAAATAGCAACTATGTATAACTACTTCATTATATAGTAACTAAGTTCTCTGCGTGGGTGAATAAAGGAAGCCCTCATATACTAAGTATGGTTCAAGAGCCCCATGTTACTACTTAGAAGAGGACCTATAGGATTCCTTCCAAGCGATTACGTCTTCTGTTGGACATTTCTTATTTTTCTCTCTTTTTTTGTATTCTCTTCATTTCACTTGTCCATCCTTTTTGCGGGCTTGTTAATGCTAAGTAAGCCCAACTGACAGGGCCGATCAAGGTGTATATCACTTGACAAATGTTGTCTTCTGGCTAGTAATTCTCCAGCAGTGAATGATTGAGATGGATCTTCCTACACCAATTCAATACAAAGCACTGTTTCCAAGGCCCTTCTCTTCTTCTTATTCCCATCCCCTCCTACTGAGATTCCTGCCTCATCCCCAGGAATGAATATATTGTTCATTAGCCGTCTATGCTATTATTCGCTGCTAAAAAAACAGGACTAGCCGTATCGCTCGCTTTATTACGTCGACGATGCGTTCACGTAACTGTTTCGCTGTTCGCCTGAGTGACTGATGTTTTCTGTTAACTATAGGATATATTCTGGCACACCGTATTTAGTAGCAAGCAGATGCTATATCGACAGTGTTGTTGAGTATCGTTGTTAGCTCTTGGATTGTCCGGCGTTTCGAGAACTGTGAAAATTGCGCCGTTGTTGCCATGCTGGAGAGCCTTTTGCCCCCTCACCCCCGTAGCAGTTGATATTGTCTTCGCCTTAGTCTCCCATTGTTTCTTGGTCTAGCAACAAAAGCAGCGGTCGTTGTGGTAATAGTGGTTGTTAGTCGTGGCCCTACTCTCTATGACTCTAGTGCTACTTCTTCTACCAGTAGTATATGCACGCACCAACGAAATTTCTGTCTCGTCATGTGGTAGCAACTAACACTATACCTAGCAAACAAAGACGCTTACTCATACTATCTGTCCTTCTCCTCATTTGTCGAGTTTTTCCTCTTCCCCCTCCCTCATCCCTTCTTCCCCAACGAAGCCAGGAATAACTGCATGAGCCACGAGAATAAACACACCGAGGGACGCATCCGCTAGCCTAAACCTGTTGGCTGCGGTATCTCTAGTTTACCCTGACGCCTCCATGGATCCGTAGTGACTATGATCAAAGTACTATGTAGCAGTGCTAGACATTGACCTACAACGGCACAGTGTCTCCTCCTGCTGCTTCACGACAAAGCATCATTGCAACTCGAAGGGGAACATTGAGCCACCAAGGATTTCAATTATGAATTCTTTCTTTTATCTGCCTACATCCGATACATTTCACCACTGTCACAGAGGTAAAAGTTATAGGCCTGGTCTGGATCTTGTATCTTACACCGTCCTATAACCCTATCAGAGTATATTGATGCCTGATATCCCTGGACTTGTACTCAATACACTATCATTAGTACAGTAAGGGCTGGTTAAAGACATAGAAAATACTGAAATTTCAGGATCAAATATTCCTGTAGAAAAGTAAGCTCAATCCAAAACGTAAACATATTGATGGCCCGTTAGTAACCCTAACTTACATTCCTACTTCAAAGTATCAGTCTAGGTAAAGCTTATCTTTGGAAATATTTAATTCAATAATCTTATTAAGTTTCTAGAACTATGTAGGAAAAACAAAAAATGCATCACTCAATTAGATGTTAACTATGCTGTAAATCCTATTTGTTTGCGTTTACAATTTCTCTTTGCCGGACCTTTTCTCACTTCTTTGAGCAATATAAAATTATAATTGTCCAATAATCTGACTAGAATATACTCTGATCGTCAATTGGCTCGACAAATGCATCTAACTCTACGACTGTAAAAGGATAGGTCAACTTTTATCGCAGCGGCCCCACGTCGAAAGTACTGCAGCGAAAAATACTAGTCACATCTAACGTCTGTCTTGACAATATCGGAGTTTCCTAAGTGTCAAATGTTAGAAGATGAATCTGTTGATTATATGGAGATCATGCCTTGGAAATTTAAATTTAGTGGTGAAAAATATGAAGATTAGTATCAACCCTAAAGTTAGTCATCTATATCTACAGGAGTATATAATGTTGTGTAGCTGTTTTGTTTTTTTTGTTTTTTTGTCTTTTTGTCTTTTTGTGCACATGAAGCCTGCCATCACAGGTTTAGTTAGGCCTGGGAGCACAAACTCCACATCACAGTATGGGTTCTTATAGCCCTATCGAGCCTTTTTGTTCAGTATTGGAATTCATGGGCGTTGATATATAACCTCATAACCTCTACAGGAATATGCGGGGAAATCTTGAAAAAGGCAAGAGTATATCTTTAATTTTATGCCTGTTTACTTACAAAGATTCCCTGCACTAAAAATCGGATTCTTGAAGAATGTTTACTTCTCTGATTTGATTTGATATATATATTTAGTACCTAACTTACGAAGAGCATACGACTCCAGGGTTGATTACCTGGACAAGCTATTATAATGGCTACAAAAACTAAGGTCTTCTGTACCTAGCCTTTACTGTTACTATTCTTGGGCTTACTGTCCACTCATGGAGACTATGCGTGGTTATCACAGACAGACAAAGCACATATTGGCCACCTTGTAATGCCCGAAGTACGGCGCGGAGAGGAACACTGGAACATCTCTACATAGTAAGTGCTGCCTTCAACTACAAAAATAGTCTCCGGCCTAGATTTGTTCTACAGCTCTCTGCCATTAGGAATCACCAGTTGGCTTGCTCGACTTTTGGGTTGGTTTTGCTTATCGAATTACGGGTTTCTTTTGTCTATTACTTTAAACTCTTCTTCAGTATCTCCCCTTCCTGGTCAATTTTCCTTTTTTTTTATTATCAGCTTTCTTTGACCCTTTTCTCATGTTGTGTATTTGTTTTATATTCAGTATGGAAGTGCAATTTAAGCTTGCAGTCATATGGGGGCACGAATTCTACTCTACAGGTGTGCTCCGAAAACACTTTAATAATGCGTTTGGGTTTAATATAAAACTTTGAGCTTCGGTATACCGCCTCAACCCCTACCTTCTCATTTCCTGTATTATAGAGGATACTTTGCATTATTCATCACCATTGTGTAGGCAGGAAGCAAGGAGTGAGACTCAGTCAGATCTGAAATCACATATCCAAGTAGGCCAGCTGGCAAGCACTCACAAGAGAAGCGGAGACAGAAAAAGATCCATTACTGATAATATGACAGTATTACTACGTATGTTTCCGCATTTATTCTAATGCTATACATCAGAATCAGTGACTTCCCTACAGAGTAAGTCTATGCCACTCCCTGCATGTGTATGAAGCCGATAGGATCATAGAAACAGAGGCAGGCAGAGGGGAAGAAAGGGGGGTATTAAAAAAAGAAGGAAAAAAATCCGTAAGCAAGGCAACGGCTACATCCAAGAAGGTGGGAGTAACAAAAGCAGAAGAAACAGGAGGAAGAGAAGGAAGGGCTACGAAGTGATCACTAACGTACTATCACAAGCCTTTGGCGATTGCTGTTTGTTAAACATACAGTCTAAATGTAAGACATGTGCTTTGCTCCGAGGAAGAGTCACATCAGCAGCAGCAGCAGCAGCATCACGAAAAGGGGAAGAAGAGAATAGGGACTTTATGGATTGAGGAAACAAGCCATCTCGTGACACACATATATCAACTGTAGACTATCGTGAGGACATAGTGCTATGTAGAACCGTCACGGTGGTGGAGCATTAGATATACAATAGTGGCTCATCAAGTAGGCTCACTATGGACACCCTTCTAGCACCGTACTACAACTGATAGCCTAAACCGCCCAGTCAGCCCATATATGCCTTCTCGCAGGCTTGTTCTAGTCCTGGCCTATCTGCCGCCACACAGCACGGCGTTTCTGTGGGTCTACTTCTTCAACGCCATATGGAACCCGTCATCTGCTGCAGAAACTGGGGGCAGAGCTTGCATGGAGGATTTTAAACAAGGGTGGTACATGGAACATGATACAGTGTATATTAGTGAAAGTGAACTGTAGTAGCGCACTTTACCGCTAGTAAAGTAACGTATCTGCGGACAAAGAAGACGTGTCTAGAGCAGTATGTTTACATGTGACTCTAAAAAAAAAGGGAAAAGGTAGCTTGATGTGACAAGTGCATGCATAGAGATACACACACCAAGGCTCTGGTGAAATGATTGGAGCTGAGCTGTCTCCAAACCCCGATTTAAGCGGCTACCTATACACTGGACCTACATTGCATTCATGTGTACATATGTATGTAATGTATGTACCAGTGCCCGCCTAGGCTTGTCCGAGTAAAAAAAAAGACTTATACAGCCAAGGAGTTATCTAGGCCAGACTAGATATGCAGCCTACTCGCTCATCTGTCTACTTCATTTCTAACAAGCAGCTAGCTGTTAGCAGTATTAGGAAGAACCCCTTACATTTCACCCTAGGAAGCTTATATGATGGGTTGATAACGGAGCTCTCATTAGCTTAGGAAATATTACCAAAAAAAGCGCTGCTCATAGGGGATTACAACGGATGGATGCTCTTATAGACTATTTCTGATATAGTACTAATCAATGAAGTGCATATACCAATTTTTTTTCTTGCATCTGTTCATGGTACTGTTTATTAAATATGAGAATGTGCTTGCTCTGTGGCTTGAAACACCAAGTATAGAAGGACACAAGCACAGGTACAGGTACAGGTGCAGATACAACAACACAAAATAAACGACCAAGTGCTACCAAGAGGCAAATTAAAGCGAGCGGCTAGGATACAATATTGTATGAGGTATACGAGTGTATAGGAAGGCCGCAGACTAGGCTTCGGAGATATACAGAAACCTATTCATGGCTGGCATATATGTCTACCTGTCTTTTATCTGGATTTCTCTCTCTACCACTCTCTCTTTCTCTAGCCACGATGTTGTAGCTAAGATGGAGCACAACAGATAGATACCGAAAGATGAGTACGTTATAGGAATTCCCAAGCGTGAGGAAGGGAGCACACATAGACACAGGGCTTTATCCTTGCTTGTGCTTCTAAGTAAGTTGTTTCTGTTGATATCGTGACACCAATTTACATACTCTGTACAATACATATATAGTTTGTTGTTACTCAGGCCGCCAATATGATACCAATACTAGGTAGTGCGGCACACAAATAATAGAACATGGAAGGAAGGAAGGATAGGTACTGAAGTGTGGCTCTAGATGTGTTGTGTTTTAGATTGGTTGTACTTGATTACAGTGTACTAAACGGTATATGCGCCCTACTGAAAAATTGTTATGTATTAACTAAAGATACATTGTCAAAGAGTTCCATACTGACAAGTTACGGGAAGATCCTGATCTAAAGTAGCCCTCTAGCTATTTCTGCAAGCCCAGAAAAGCCTTCTTGGTGGACTTTTGCCGTGGCTAATGCCGTGGCAAGAGAGGTAACTCGCCTAAGCTCCTCTATTGTGTACTGAAACTTGGGGTATGGAGTAGGATTGCTGATGTGTTCATCGTGGCGGCGGCTGCTTGGTATGAGAACACTCAGGCCGTATAGAGCAGCTGCTGTGAAGGTATCACCAGCGCCTACACTGCTATAGACCAGGCAAGCAAAGAGAAGAACGGTTAGCTGATGGACAAGTGTCGGAAATGTACACCAGGAAAAAACTTGTAAAAGACACATCTCAAGCCTCTTTCCTGGATTCTCATTCGGGATGGAGAAGAACGTGGGATGGTACACAAGGAGATGCAGGGCGTTCATCTTTCTATTTCGCATTTTTTCTTCTTCCCGGAAATAGAGGCCTGAATGCGAGCCCGAGGAAGAAGACGGAAAGGAAGGGGACAATGGGAAGATAGAAATAAGCCACAAAGATCAATAAGAAGAGCATCGGAAACACACATGAGGGAGGGTATAAAACAATCAAGTAGCAGCCACATAAGCAAGAGCGCTTATGAACAGTTACACATTGTGCGACCGGCCCGCCATGTTAGGTGTCAGCCTCAAAAGCTTTACACTCACTCTCTAGTTTCTTCGTCTGTGTTCTTTATATAATGATATGGCTACGCACAGAGGGAACACTGGACTTACTCTGTCACAACAGCCACGGGCTCTGCAGTCGCTTGAATAACTAAGGCAGCATCGTATTGAGGGTGCTGTTTCTGAAGATTCGGGTGGGCATTTGTGTCCGTAGAAACTGAGTCGCTGGCGCTGGACAAGGAGTGGCTGGCAGCATCTGGCGGCCGTTGATAGGCACAGGCTCCGCGGGCGCCCCACGTACAGAAGCCCAGTTGTCTACATGGACAAGGGCTGGTCAGCTAAGGAAAGCAAACAGGAATGCTATATAGCATAATAGCATAGCAGGAGATACATGTAAGTGAGTTGTACAGAAATGGCCTACATCCAAAACAAAGGCGAATAGCACGAGGAGCAAGGATAGAGGCAAATATGCGTCTTATTAGAAAAACTTACCCTGGTGCGACCTCAGCCTGGAGACACATCTCGGCATTTTCGTGGCCACGGTGCTATTATTGAGAATATGTCAGCCGGATTGTCTGCCTGTGAAAAAAGAGCGTGAGTATATCAGAACAGAATACACGCCAATATTGTGCGCCCATCCTGTCTGTCCATCATCCTATCCACCACTGGTTGCCCACAATCTCGTACAGAACTATGGCTTACCTCGGCCCAGCTTCGCGATATGAAAACCACGTCAGCAAGAGCTGCAAGTTCCGTTAGGCCGTCGCGTCCCGGCTTCTCGATTTCGACGCTGACTGTTAGTTGTAATTGTGCATTTGTGCGAAGCTGGCGAAGTTTCAATATGAAGCGACGTGTCCTGTCAGGAACACGGCCCTGTTCTTGCGTAATGACGAGGCGATATCAGCATCTGTTATTATCATACTACTATGAAACCACTAGTAGGCGTGAGTACGTACAAGGGGAAAGAGATAGATAGCACTGACCTCGAAATGCCACCATTGCCGCCCGCCAATTACTTGAGCAGCGATGTCTTCAAATTCTTGCTCGTCCATCTCCCGCAAATCGTTGTGATTGATGATAGTTCGACTTCCCGTCTGACAGCTTCTTAGCACATAGCAACTTGCTGGCTCTGTTGTTTCCGGTCGATAAGCACATGTATTCATGTTAACGGATACTCCAGTGCTATCACTGACTAAAGAAGCTGCAATCATTGACACAGCAGGACTATCTATACGTGGTAGCGGAGCTACTAGATACAATGCTGGATGTGATGCTGGGAGGCTGTCTTGCGTATTGCCCAACTCTAGAGAGACAAGCTGTTGCAAGACTTCCAGTGCGTTGGGACAGTTTCCACCACGCCTGATATTGACATTAGTTGCGCGAAGCTTCTCATCTTCGCTAGGATAATAAGGGATGCTTGTATAGAGATAGAGCCATTAGTCGATGGTGCATTACAATTGAAGAGAGAGACTGACTTGAGGATGGTATCAACATAGCATACCCCAACAAGAACAAGATGCTGTACTGGATCTGGCATTGTTGCATATCACAAGCTTGTTAACGACTTGTCAACATGCTCAAGTCAAATGCCTGGCCGTTATCGCATAGACGAGGATGATATTTAGGGTTTACCAAATAGGGTTAGCGCATTCGCATATGTCGGTGGTGTTGTTGGTTCTGATATAGCTTAAATCATCCGTTTGCGGGTTGGCTTTTTGTTTGATTAAATCTTTAGGGAAAATTTCTCAAGCCTTTTCCACGAATACAAGAGTAATAAAAAACCCCCCCCCAATACCTCCTAAAAAGAGAAGCCCAATATTGCCTGCCAAATGGTCTAACTGGCGTTTCAAGCTTCATCTTCATGAGATGACGAGAGCTCGAGTCAAGCAAGATATATGACGTCATTGCTTACCTTTAAAGGCAAAAGAAAAGAATGCTCTTTCACCGGAGCTTCCATCGCACTATCTGCAGACATTGGTCCTGCTAAAGCGAGGGGGTTGACCGCATTGTCCGCCACCAAAAAGACCGGATCACTAAAATTTCGTTACTAAACACTATCGAACCAGCTTGAATCGAATCCTCTTCTGTTTTGACCTTACTAAAACGAAAACAAATTTGCCTAACAGCGTCCGTACAGTAAGACACTGCTTGACAATTCATCTAGAAGCCTGATAACAACTTGCTTATTCTCCATTAACTCTATTTCCGCCGGCTTATAGTTATAATTCTGTTTCTCTTACACCATGAACAATACATCTTGTGAGCCGGACCAGCGGAGCGACGGTGATGATGTTGTTGAGGTTAGTACAAGTTATCTTATCTAATGTTGTTCCGCAATAGAGAAAACTGACTGCTCTCTTTCTAGGTCCATTTTAATACACGAAACATCCATCGCCGCAAGAGCTCGATGGTGGCCTCCGAACATACACATCCCGCCTCTCGGAACGATCTCCGCTGTCGCCGCGAAGCTAGTCTTGCTGCCGATAATGACGAGAACTGCCTTGGCGCGATCACTAAAGTACTCACTAACACGTCCATTGCCGAAGATGTTGAGGAGAATACGGACGATCAGCCAGAAAAATCTACTGCAGAACAGGCGGTGGCTCAGATACAAGCTGTAGTCGATGCAGAGGTGCAGGAGGAGAATGACAGAGAAGCGAAAGGAAAAGCAGCTAAGAGAAGGGCGGATGGCTTGAATGGTAAGCGTCAAGATTCGCCGCCATCTCGTGTGGTCCTATATCCAAGAGAATGCTCTGGTCAGGAAGACGAACAGGCCTGGGTTGGCGCCATGCGCAAGCGAGAAGAACCTTCAGCGTCAACACCAGCACCAGCACCAGCACCAGAATTACAGCTGGCTAACTTAAACAGCAACGTACATCCCATATTGGCTGATGGCGCTGATGGCCACAACTCTACCAACAGCCACAAGGCTGTCGTCTCCGAGATCCTCGTGCCGGCCAGCACATATGACGTATGGAACACGCCATCCACCGAACTTAACAGCCGCCACCTTACCAAGAAACAGTTAACCGACATGGTCTGGGGCGTCCGCGAACTGTCGCGCCGCCTAGGCAGCGTGCGTATCAAGGCGCGCGTGCGCTCCATCTTCGTATTGACCAAGATCCATGACGTCGCCCTGATTACCCACACGCGCACCCTCGTCCACTGGCTGTTGCACCCAGACCGGCGCGCACGCTACGTCGTTTACGTCGATAATACACTGCTTGCTGCCCACCGGTTCGATGCCGCCGGCTTGCGCGCCGAGTTGGCCCAGATGCACGCGGCTGACGGCGACGATACTGCGGCCGCCGAGGTGCGCGATGTCGACCATGGCCGCTTGCGCGCCTGGACACCCGAGCAGTGTCGTGCGAAGCCCGAGACGTTCGACTTTTGTATCACCCTCGGCGGCGACGGCACCGTTCTCTATGCCGGATATTTGTTCCAGCGCGTCGTCCCGCCTGTGCTCACGTTCTCGCTGGGAAGCCTGGGCTTCCTGACCAAGTTCGATTTTACCCGGTTCCAGGACATCCTGAGCGCTGCGTTTTCTAAGGGCGTCGTCGTTAGTTTACGCCTACGCTTCGAGTGTACCGTGATGCGCTCGCGTGCGCGCCGGCAGCTACCGCCGGGAGATGCTCAGGACATCATGATAGAGGAACTACAGCGTCGAGACCTGGTCGAAGAACTGGTTGACGAGGAACATGCCCATGCATATACGCATCGTCCCGATGGCTGTTATGAAATCCTCAATGAGGTTGTCGTTGACCGCGGTCCCAACGCTACCATGTCGACGGCCGAAATTTTTGGCGACAATGAACACTTCACCTCTGTACTAGCCGACGGTGTCTGTGTCAGCACGCCTACAGGTAGCACAGCGTACAATCTTGCGGCAGGCGGCTCTCTGTGCCATCCAGATAATCCCGTAATGCTCGTGACCTCCATCTGTGCCCACGCACTATCCTTCCGACCCATCATTCTGCCAGATACAATTGTACTGCGTATAGGTGTTCCATATACGGCACGCGCTAGCTCATGGGCGTCCTTTGATGGCCGCGATCGCGTAGAGTTACTCCCGGGTGATTACGTCACGATTAGCGCTAGTCGGTATCCGTTTGCTTCGGTTATGGCTGATGGCGCTGGCCGGAGTCAAGACTGGGTGAATAGTATTCGAGGAAAGCTAGGCTGGAATTCTCGGCATAGGCAAAAGGCCTTTGATAGTTGGAAAAATGATGAGTAAAGACATATATATTGTGCCATCAGAAACAGTGTTTCTTGTTACATATTCGTATATATATATATATGTCATAGAAATTACAAAAATAGAGATGAATAAATCACATATATTGCATATTCAATAACACATGTACATTGCCAAGTGACAATACAAATTACCATAAAGGGCTGAACCCCGGCCCCCCCCCCCCCCAAAAAAAAAAAAAATCTCATCGTGACTTTGAGCAGCGCAGCCTTGTTAGTATGGTTCTCTGGGCCGTCTATGGCAAGGTGACTAGAAGGTAAAAAAAAGAAGAAATCGTATGATGCAAATAAGAAGTAAAAAAACAAGCGGCAGGAAACCAGAGAGATGGATAGCCAATATTAGGATATAAAGAGACAATAGATAAATAAAGCAAACCATATAGTAAGTAAGTAAGCTTTACGAATACACGTTACCACGTGATATACTGATACCGGTACTTTTTGTCGTTCGTACCCGGAATCTTTCCTCGAGTGCCTAGCGTTAGATTGGCAAAGCGTTCGCGCAAACAAAAATCAACAGATTGCACCATGAACCGCCGACTCTCTGGTATACGCTCTTGGGGGCCTTTGGGAACAGTGTTAGGCTGGTATGAGAATCCATCTGCTGGAGTCTGTAGTGGCGAAATTCCTGCGCCAAATACAGGCGACGGTGTCGAGAGTACTTGAGGGGCACTGTTGAGATTTCCGATGGGTACGCCAAGAGGGATAGACACTGGAACTGAATTATCTACAGGAAGGATCATATTGATGGATGCTGCCATTTCCTGCTCAAAGGGAAATGTGGCCATAGTATCAATTTGGTCTTGTGGGGATCCACCTTTGAACGCTGTGACCGACGAAGCTAACGGCGAAGAAGACGGCGTTGAGGCCGATGTTGACATTGACTGGGGAATCGGCTGTGGGGGTGGCGATCCATCACCGAGGTCGCCAAGATCGTAGATTCGGGTACCAAGCTGATCATCTTCTTCAACCATGGCAACATATTCACCGATACGTGCTGACAACTGACTGTCCCACATGCCTTCACGACGCGCACTGCTCTGCAGAAGTTGAATAGCCCGTCGGCGAATGATAGGATGGCGGCATTTTGTGGCTACTACGTATAGCGGCGGCACGATTCCGAGATCTGCACTGAAGCTAGGCTTGATGTGGGATGCAGTCCAAGAGTTTGTCGCGCCTGGCGGACGATGGGGACAGTTACTAGGGTCTGGGCAGCGGGCGGCCATAGCTCTACGTTCTTCATCGCCAACGACTTCAACAGCCAAACCGACAATGCTCTCAAAGAAGTGTTCCCACTGGTCAAACTGAGACTCCTTCTCTTCAAACGTCATGAGAAATAGTGCGGTAGTCATCAAATGTGTCATCTTAAGAGCTGCGATACCAGCCTTTTCCTGATGTGTCACGCCTGGAGCAAACCGGCTGTGAAGAATTTCCTCATAAGCATGGCCCCAGTCTTCTAGCTGCCTAGTAAATTTCTGGCCGTACTCCAGAGTCTGGGCGGGAAGAAGTCCCATGGGTGCTGACTTTCCAGCTTGCTGTATAGCAAAGAGCCGCTCAGTGAAATGAAATATGGACTCCAAATTTTTATCCCAGATGATACGGGCTTCGATAAGTGAGTTGAAGCGTCGAGGCATTTGGATATGTTGCCTTGGTGGCTTATTTATTGGTGGCGATGATTCATCCGAGTGCGGCGAGCTACCGGGTGTGCTGTTGCTTGAACCAAGCAATCTTATCACGTAAGGTTCTGGGAAATGGAATGCCATATCATAAGATTTGGCCTGGATAGCAAGGCGAGTAAACATTTGGATTAACTCGTCTTCAACAGGCTCTTCGCCACTGAAGCAGAACTGTTGCCGCCGCTGCTCGCGCAGCCGTTCCAGTAACTCAATGCCAGCCTGGATGTGCTTGATAGCCTGCTTGTGATCACCGACAAATGAGTCAAAACACGCAAGAAGTACACTTCCCATGAGCTTTACACGACATGAAGAGTCATCCTCTCTTGTAGCTAGCATGTAGCTCATGGCGTCGCTATACTTCTTGACGGCAATGGCCCAATGAGACAGAGCGTCTGATCTAGCTCGGGGTATATTACCACTAAAGGGCGATCCAGGCGGCGATACGGAGTTCTGTTCCAGAGTTTTGTACAGCGCACCGAGCGCTACCACAGCATGGCGGATAGAAGCCGATGTCTCGCACTCTCGTAGAACCGACTGGCTCCAAAACACCGAATCAAAGTAGCCGGACAGCTCACAGGCCGTTTGAGTACGGAAAAGCTGGAAATATAGGTAATCATTGCCCTGGAATTGCAGTACTTGCGGCACCGGCTTCCACATAGCGGGCGTAGGCATAAGTGACTCGGGAGCTAATCGGCGCTGTGCCTTTTGCGCACGGCGCGGCGGCAGAGTGATCGGCCCCCGTATAACAGGAAACGGCATTGGCTTTTGTGACATGGCGGCGAAGGCAGAGCCTGGCATAAAAGCTGATGCCGAAGACGAGATGGATATAGGGTCCATGGCTAACAAGGGCTTTGGGGCAATAGAAATGACTTGAGAGCGAGCACTGCGCGCTGGGGCGGGATAACCCGTACATAGTTTCCGTGATCGCGAGCATTGTGTGCATCCCGGTCGCTTCTCGTCGCATTTTATGCGGCGTTGCCTGTATCATTGTAAGGTCAGTCGTCTACGATGTTTCGATAGGATGAGAGGGCGTCTCTAGTTCTCTAGTGGCATACAAAAAGATCAACAGAAGTCGATCTTGATCAAATACTTACTTGCAATTGCTGCAACCCGTTTTCACCTTAGGTTTGCTGGTGCGCATACGCTTCGGTTTTTCCGCCGTGTTAGAGCCATCATTCGGCGGAAAGCCTCCAGCTCCTCCTCTGCCTCCTGCAACAGTAAGCGATGCAGAGTCCATTATGTGGGTGTTTAGAGTATAAGCGCCCCGAAAGAGTTAAATAGAAAGCTCGTAGGGGCTAATCTGATTAGGAACTCAGACCAAACTAACAACTACCGGGTAGTGCTTGTTTTTTTTTTTTTTTTTTCGAATTATTGTTTGGTGCAATACTGTGCAAAAGGCGCGCAGTTGTCAAGGAAAAAGGTAGGAAAGTGTGTGTCGAGGTCTAGGGGTGATCGGTAAAGAGCTCGTATTTGAATCAATCAGAAGCAAGAGTATCAAGGACGGGGGAACAAACACCAACAGCTTCTTCCTCTTACTCCTTCTCTCAAGGATATAAGTCTGTAGACAAAGGCAAGAGAAGAATTTCCTAACTAGGGGGGGCTTTCGGGTCTAAGGTGCCTAGACCGTCACTAGAACGAACTAATTCGATCAAATCCGGCACTGCGAAAGTGTTCCGATGTTGGGTGTAAGGTAGCCAAGCTAGTAGTTATACTTGAATAGAGATAACTATGACAAACAGCACTCAATAGGTTTCAACCATTGAAAGCCAACGAGATCTGGTTGTCGTGCTTATGCCAATATGAAGTCTAGACACACTTGAAGTGTTGAGTGACGGAGGTAATGCTATAGAAGGTGGTCAGTCAAGTTTGTCAGGCAATGAATGTCCTCCGCCATTTAGCATCTGTTCACACAAGCAAGACCCTGTTTCGTTGCACTGTGCAGGCGAACCTGTGCTTTTTTTTTAGAGCTTGACACTTGACTCAAGCCAAAAAAAAAAAAAAATAAACTTGCCCGCAGGGGCAAGGCACCGTGACATTAGTGATCCCAACTAAGCCATTCGACTATGCCATCGAAATGTAATATTCTCAAGACTGCCCTCCAAAGATCAGTGAGGCTATTCACTGACCGCAAATTCTTCTTCTCATTCGGGCAGGAATAATACTCACTAGTGATAAGAGGAAAAAGAATTAAAAACCAAAAAGGAGCAGCCTGCAGCGCAAATGTGGTTGGCAGGTGATATCTTCGTTCGACAAAGCTAGCTAGCTAGCTGTATGTGTCAATTTACACGTCGAGGCCACCAACAACACCAATTCGAGGTAGTGAGAGAGAGATTGGACAAGAACTGGTATTTCCCAGTGTGTTCTTTCACTGTGATAAGGAGTACTAGGATGCATTAGCACAAGGGCTTAAGTAAAGTGATAAAAGTGACTGGGACTGGGAGGGATTCCATTGAATTGCAGGTGACAGCCGCCGCCATAAGCAAGCCGAAAGTGGCCCTGTCAAGCTCAAGGGGGAAGGAGTCGCTTTTGATACACCCACAGTCCGAAGCAGGACTAGCGCAGTGAAAGGATAGTACTTTGCTGTGTAGTGAGCGGCGTTGAACTTACATATGCGAGTGAATCTTGATGTGGCAAGTAAGTAGGATGTATACACTTGGTAGATGGATAGATGTACACGGGTGGATCGGATTCTTTCGAGTGGGAGAAGAAGAAAAGTGGCCAAGAGTACCTGTAACCAGAGTACAAGCCACCAGGAACCCGGGGTCTTTTATGCCGAATGTAGTTCAGAGGCCCGATGTCGAGCAGTTAGCGTTCAAATGTGTTCAAAGAACTGTCGGCGCTAGTCATTAGCTTCGTGAACGTTGCTGCTGCTATTGCTGCTATATCATTAGCGCAGAAGCCGCCGTTTTGGTGTAGGGTTTGTCCTTTGAGATGGCCCAGAGATAAATATGATATTATTT
Source organism: Endoconidiophora polonica (assembly GCA_001856765.1). NCBI lineage: Eukaryota > Fungi > Ascomycota > Sordariomycetes > Microascales > Ceratocystidaceae > Endoconidiophora > Endoconidiophora polonica. The sequence continues at coordinate 148,804 of LXKZ01000204.1, read as the reverse complement.
CCGCCCCCCCCCCCTCTTTGATCTAGCCATACGCTCAAGGCTCCTCCTGTAACGGAAATTGTTAAACTGGAACAACGTTTGTTATTGGTACAGCCTTAAGGATGCAAGAATGCAACAGAACAAGTCGCGTAGGAAAGAAAAGGCCCTGTTGACCAGAAAAGGAACTTCGATTTGGCTGATTTCCACTCCGCAGCCGAAAGTAGAGGTATTAAGCGTCGTATGTGATAGTTTTAGGCCCGATTCAGTGTAGTTGATGGGCTGAATAAATGCATGGGAGGGATGTAAGGTTGGATGGATGGAAGTTTGAATCTATGTAACTATGAGGAGAAACGGGTGCTTAAAGTAACCTCGAGTTGGAGAATCAAAATTGCCGCCGAAGAATATGATGTTGCTGATCACCGCGTGAATATGGCAAAGGGGTTTCCGGCGAATATGTGTCGCTATATATATCAGTCGATGCTTTACCAGCTAAAAGTCCCGTCAGCAGTTCTAAATGCTCAAAGAACAAGCTTCATCACGGAGTTACTTATTCCATCCTGTTGAATCGTGGTAGTCAAAACAATATATCTCTGTCAGTGAAGTAAGTGACCAGCCTGATGGCTGCTTTTGTTCCGGCGAGTGCGAGTGCGAGTGCGAGCGGGAGAGAATAGCAAGCCAGTGACGGTAGTTCAGGGGGGAAAAACAAGCCTAGCAAATAGAGAAAAGAGAATATAATGGCAATGGTGATAGTGATAGACGGAAGATATGAGAGCTCGTCGAACGGAAGAACTGGTTCACTTAAAAGCTATAGCAACCCTCGTGGTATCACGCAAGGTGCAATGGCTAATGGAAGCGAGCTTCAAGAGGCAACTGACTAGTCGGTCAGAGCTTCTGCTCGTATTGCAGATAGAACAACACAAAAGGATGTCGTACTGCCCAGGCGAAGGCTACTAGTAGAAGGAGTAGACGACGAAAACACATCCACCATTACACGAAGTCATGCGGCTTCACCCGCCAGAACCAGCAGCTCAGTCACGGAGCCATTTAGAAAGGACTCGTTAGTGCTACTTGATTTCACCTTGACGCCTTGTGATTTGATAAGATTAGTAGCTTTAAAACACTATAGCAGTAGATGATAGATAGTATTACAGGTGGCCAGTACTTTTTTGTCCAAAATTATCCTATCATAGTAGTAGTAAACGATGTTTTTAGCAAGAGGAGAATAGAACATAAACTGTGTCATACGTAATAAGGCCAAGGGACAGGAAGAAGATGTTAGCGGGCCTCCTTCGTTGGAATGCCATATTAGTATTCAAAATATGGCTGTCTAGACGGCGGCAAAATTCATCCAGGACAACTGCTGCATGAACTAATATCAACATTCCACGCACGATTGCTATATACTAAATGGAGATACAGATGTACCCAAAATACCTGCCTGCAAGGCCCCGAAACAAGTTCCTTGTCGCCTTCTCTCCTCACCTCTTCTCCTCTCATATACGCCTCATTACCTGTCTATCTTTCTGCTGTGTAATCATTAGCCGCATAAAGACATGCTACTATCACGGCAGACTTACATTTCCGCAAGACTTTTCCCCCCCTCCGTCTCAAACATATTTCATCGAAGCCGCTACACAACTTCAGTGAGATACACCAGTTTCAATCCGCATTCCGTACTACGAAAGGGTACAGATAAAATGACATAGTACACACACTGTTTGCCATAAATCAAAAGACCCTCTTGAAACATTGCTCCTTATCTATGTTGCTACGCCCAAAACAGCAAAAAAAAAAAAAAAACTTGCGCCATATCTATTCTGTGTGGCTACAGACTCTCCCTGTGGCGGCCGTTGGGGTTAATCCAAATTGTCAATACAAATTACAGGTCTCCCTTGTAGCGCCTTATGGAGATCATGCACACCGTTTTTATGTGATATAGCCACACAGATTGAATATGTGATATTCCTCTTTTAGTGCAGTCTAACGTGCTTCGAAAGTGGCGTGTTAAGTATCTGATTTCTTTTCTTAGGCCATAGGCCGGTGATGCTTTGCCAAAGTACACTACATCTCAGCACCATTGTTATCCAATAGTAATCATCTAAAGCTAATGTCAATCAGTTTAAAAATGCGATATTATGTGCTTATCCGTTTGCAGGTTTGCCTTCCTATCAACAGCCACATCATAGGCCCGATCTGCGGACCTTCTATGGCGCTACTATCTGAAATTTCACAAGCGTTGTGGCTTATCTGCCAGAGGGTCATAGATATAGACTTATACAATGATTAATGTCACTAGCCAGAAATGTGAAAAGTTCATCATCCACGTGTAGAAGAAGCATAACAGGAATATCATAACGCGTTGTGCCATACCCTGTCTGTGTTACCAAATATCCCCCCCCCCTTTTGATTGTCCAATGATCCGCCCATCTCTAACTCTGGCTCTCCAATGAAGAAGGTGTGCCATTCTTGAGCTTCCCTTCTTCTTTCTTTCTACGCTCTTCTCATTTGAGAATATCCATGTCTAGATCACATTTGTTTGTTCCCGTGCCGCGATCCTACTTGGCCTCAAAGTTTTCACTTTCCACAAGTGATATCAAGGCTTGAATGAGTTCAGCATCCTCTACATACAATAATTTGGTCTTGTAAACTTTCAGTACGATTATATACGACAATTACTGCAAGTGCCCATGCTGTTTGTGATATCGTCAGATATGCAGAGGAACCCAGGACTAACATAAATACTACGTATCCTAGCCTCTCTCAAGACGCATTCGTGGTACACAACATAGCTGTCAGTAATAGCACTGTCCGACATTTATCCCATCAAGTGCTTAGAGCTTCAGAAGAGCTACCGTCGATGTAGTTTTCATTATAATCATTATCATCTACAGCAATACTATAAAGGCAGTATAGTCAGACGTATATGATTTACCAATATAACTATATATTTATGTTAGGGTTAAGTAGGTAGGATAGGGGTTTAAATTGCATTTTTTTTTTTTCCGGAAAAAGTCCAGCATGATTATTATCACATGCAATTGATTGAGACGACGAGCTAAACCTAGCTACATTGCGTGCTACTACATCACATCCAACGCACTAAGATATTGGGCGGCTTCAAATAATACCATATACTTTATCTCACCATTCGTCTCCTACATATCGAACGAGTTTCAACCATGTCATCTGACGCAAGCCAACCCATCGCTGACGAGGTGAAGACCGACACACCGCCGTGGCTACATACCTCAGCTATAGTCTTGGCAGCTGCCTCTGGACTCGGAATGCTCCTGCCACCGCGCCGATTTGATATGCGCCTCCTAGCACTAAGCACAACATTTTCACTCTCAACCAGCCAACTGGCCTACGACTACACGGGCAAGTCCATCATCGAGCGGTTCGGTAGCCGCATGGAGGCGCTAGGAGCTGTTGGTACGCCTGAGTTGAGCGACCGCTCAAAGGAAGTCAAACGTTTACTGCGCGAGGAGAAGTTGCGCAACATGACCGAGGCGCAGCGGGCGGAGGAGCTGGCTGCGCAAAGCAAGAGCCGGAGCCTACTGAAAAAGCTTTGGTTAGGTGACGAGGGCGAGAACTGGAAGGAGAAGCGGATGGAGGATGACCGAAAGGCACTTGAGGAGGGAAAGGGCATCTCGGGAATCATTATGGACCAGGTCTCGGAAGTTTTCAGTGGAAAAAGCAATAAGAACGAGTAGGTCGCTTGGTGATGTACAAGGCTATATTTGATACTCGGATATACGCTCTCTTATCGTGGCACACCTTGGTTTTGCTTTTCGATGAGCTTGCTCTTTTGAGCTTTTACTCTCTTAGCTATTTTCCCTTTCTCTTTCTCTTTCTCTTTCTCTTTCTCTTTTTTTTTTTATTCTTCATCCCTTCACATAACCGAGGCTTATGTAGTTCCTGTACGATATACGAGTAGACTACGGCATGGTATTCTTCATAATACCATTTACCACAGGCTGACTGTGCTGTATATTAGCTTATGCTGTCCTACCGGACCGGAAACGATTTCTAAATATTACAAAGTTTAATACCATTTTAACTGTAGTCTGATAATTATATGTGACACGCGATTGTCAAGGACTATATTCGATTTATGCATGCTATGGACGATTCCGACGTCTGCTTGTTGCCTTCTTTCTGTTCTGTGGTGGTTTTGTGATAGCCCGAGGCTTGGTTCGGCCACCAATCCACATAAATGGCTTGCCATTCTTTCGATTTGTCCCTTTCACGGAACTCCTCTCTTGTGCACTGGCCGCTGCTGTCTTGGCATCAGAAACAGTAATCCATCGTTCCAACTTCTCCTTCACCTCCTCTGTATCAGAAGCATTTGGACTGAGGCCTCGTTCTTTACGAAGGGCTACCCGTTGCTTCTCTATACGTACTAACCTACGTCTTTCTTGGCGGTTATGCTCGTAGATTTTGTGTGGCTTTTGTCCATCAGTCGGCTCTATGATTATATGGTCGTTGGTTTTGACTGGCGTTGTATCAATATCGAAATCTGAGTTTTCAGATAACGCTATACTTTTGGTACCATCACAGTCGGTGTCATATGTCTTTCCAAGTTCATCAGCTCCTTCCTCATCATCTTCTGGAATATCTCCCAAGGGTATGGAAACTGGGACATCAAGATGGGCATCTAGTAAGCCTGCCTGACTAGATCCATTACTTGCCCTCCAATTTTTGCGACTACGTGATCGATTCGAGGCCGACGACGGGTTATAGGTAATCTGCAACTGTGAATACAACTTAGGGTCCATTCGGTCTTTGAAGGACGTGCGAATTTGGTAATTAACCATGACTTGATGATATCTATGATGGCAGCCCGTTGATGCTATTCTTCAAAGATGATATTAGTACCAAATAAAGTAAACTATGCGAGACTATATGGTATTGACACGTACATTATTTTGAGGGCCTCGTCTCAACCTTCGAACTAGTCTCTGCAGTAAGTAAGAGAAGTACTGTAATTTTTGGGTATGAAGATATTATCCCGCTTCTTGACTTATACAGACAACTGATTAGTCGAAGTATTGATGATGAAAATTGGTAGTATGTTCTTTTCAAAGTTGAAGAATAGTAATATCCAGAGTATAGACAGTCTTGAATCGAGTTCTGTCTTATTACTAAACGTCTCTCTCGACAATATCATGAGGTCGCTGTTTGAATAAGGAACTCAAGATAAACGGAATTGTGTCTATAGGATTTGGTTCCACTATGAACGATGATGGGTTTGCTATATCTTCTTAGGGTTACCATTACGCCGCTGTGGGGCCGGTAAAGTTACTACAAATGAATTTCCCAATTTTCGCTTCTTTTAAAACTAAGTTGTCATCAAATACACCTGGATGATAAGTAAAACTAAACGTATACTCCTACCTTAAAGCTTACTACATGATATGTAATTCAACTCATATGGCCGCTTTTAGACGAATTATAACTATTACCAATCTATCTATAGACCTACCTAAAACCGCTCAAGTTCGTCATGAATGAGCTTATGAAGCTCTCCTTAAACGCCATTTACAGATTTATACTCGTATATATTTAAAGGCCTCTTTCTATAATATATAATCTATATCACCCAGATTCAAGACAACTATTCAAAATGCGAAATAGCAAAATAATAAGCAAGCCATTATCGTCAACGACAATTCAACAGTGCCATAATATAGTACTTAGTAGCAGCCTGATAGGAAACGCCCTTTTGTTTTGACATGTTGACTAGCTCGACTTGGCACCTCATTAGTCCCTATTTTGTAACCTCAATTGGCAAAGTCCAGCCTGAAGCCAAACTTCTGACCTTGATGCAATCGTCCAGAGTATCATTGCTAGTCAAACAGCTCTCTTTTCAAGGATCAAACTAGTCGTACATACCCACGATAAATATAATATTCGTTCAAACTAGTCCGGGTTTGATATTTCTTGAGTCAAGCATTATACTCCGCTAGTAAGTGACTCAATCGGGTCTCGCTTATGGCTGAAATCCGATCAAGTTATCAACAGCTCCTCTATATAAAAGCAGCAGCGTACAACGTACAGACTTTCATCTGCTGTATATTGTGCTGTATAATTTAGTCCGCATATCGATCGGCGATCTGTTCATTCATTGTGCCTCCAGTCATGACGCCTGCTCCTTCTGATACTTCTCTAGCGGCTTCTGGCTGGGAGCCTGTCGAGTCTATGGGCAAGCATCTCCAGAGTGCATTTCTTGGTGATAGCTCATATCGGAACCTCAATCATGGTATGTGACATATTCAATAGTAATATCGCCCTCCAGTACTGATACAACACTCCATAGGTTCGTTCGGAACTTATCCACGTGCCATTCAGGCTATTCTTCGAGACTTCCAAGACAAACATGAAAGTGCCCCTGATCCGTTCATCCGCTACAAGATCACTGACCATCTGCTTGCATCTCGCAAGGCCGTGGCCGAGCTTCTCAACGCACCGCTCGATACCATCGTCTTCTGCAGCAATGCCACCTCTGGTATCAACATCGTTCTTCGCAACTTGACTTGGGATGACGACTGCAAGGATGAGATCCTCTACTTCGAGACCATCTATGGCGCATGTGGAAAGACTATCGATTATGTTAGTGATATCAGCTATGGTCATGTTAGCTCGCGCGGTATCAATATCACATACCCTATCGAAGATGATGAGATTCTTGCTACTTTCCACGCTGCTATCGCCACCTCTCGGGCTGAAGGCAAACGTCCTAAGCTGTGTGTCTTCGACGTTGTCACTTCGCTTCCGGGTGTACGCTTCCCGTTCGAAGTCCTCGCTGCCGCTTGCAAGAAGGAAAATATACTGTCCTTTGTCGACGGTGCCCAGGGCATTGGCATGACCAAGATTGATCTAGGTGCTCTTGATGCCGACTTCTTCATCAGTAACTGTCATAAGTGGCTGCACGTGCCGCGTGGTTGCTGCGTATTACAAGTAGCTTTCCGAAATCAGCACCTGATGGTATCGACGATGCCTACATCGCACGGTTATATCCCCAAGACTGGCGCTCGGTACAACCCGCTACCAGCTAGTAACCAGTCTCCTTTCGTCACCAACTTTTCATATGTTGGCACCATTGATACTTCTCCGTTCCTATGTGTCAAGTACAGTATCGACTGGCGCAAGCAAGTCCTTGGTGGTGAAGACAATATTCTCGCGTACCAACGCACTCTTGCAGAGACGGGCGGCCAGAAGGTTGCAGATATCCTCGGTACGTTTATCCTGCAGAACAAGGCCGGTACATTGACGGATTGTGCCATGGTCAATATTGCACTGCCGCTATGGGCGGGTAAGCATGAAGATGCACCTGAGAGTACGGCCGTGTTGTCAGAAGAGAATGCTGGTAAAGCCATCACGTGGATGACAAATACATTGATCAGTGATTACAAGACATTCCTACCTATCTATGTACATAATGGTCGGGTATGGACCAGAGTCAGTGCACAGGTGTATCTAGACCTAGAAGACTTTGAGTTTGCTGGCAAGACGATGAAGGAGCTATGTGAGCGGGTTACTAAGGAAGAATATCTGTCTTGAGCTTTCCTTTGCGAAATTATGCGATAGAATAGAGACAGATACTAATCATAAATCGTACTTTACTTGTTGTTTTAAATGATACGTACTAGTCATACGAGAAATGGCCAATTAGCTCTGACTAATCGTATATACGACATCCTAATGTCACTATAAATCAATAGTAGTAGCACGCACACTTTATGATGGTGATACATACGAAGAGTACTACCTAGAAGTTTCAAGTGCAACTACTACAACACAAGCTAATGGTCGATTTTTCGATTATCAAAGGAGTGGGGTTACTCGTACAGGATAATAAGAGTTTCGAGTGAAGCGGTATCGATTAAGTAAGGGATTAGCAAGGTCACTCACTCAGTGGATGGTTATAAAATATCATTATCAGGCAGTGGTAGAATATTCTATTAGTGAGGTCTCACCGCCTAGCAGGTTCCAGTGAGGTCGACTATTCAGGTGATTCATCCTAAAGACCTGGTTTAAGTAGGTATTCATGGTAACTGGGGATTCCTGGTTCGATATACACGTTGCTGTAAATAAGTTCTCTAGGTATACGCGTTGCTTTCACTAAGAGAGGAATAATCAATCAGATAAGTTATGATTTCTTTATTCAAGCAACATTGAAAGATGAGAACAATGGCTCCAACCCCTAAACTATTTGCTTGACTCGCTTTCGCACTAGGATTTAGATAACCCTATTCCGATCCTGATCTAATGTTCTTGAGGAATGTACAGTACCTGGGTTTCAAACCTAATAGTAGGGTTTATCGTCAATCAACAAGTATGAAGATAGAAAAATCATCGTAAAGAGTCGTGGCTCTGGACTGTATTGAATATGGTGTAAATATGATAATCTTTTGTAGTGTCATTCCACAAGGGTTATTAGAGCCAATGCATTAGCCCTACGTTTCTATATGAGATTAATCGGAAACGACCTCGGCTGGCCGTGGCCATCGCCTAAAACCCAATTCAGGTCATCTGTCATCATACTACATACTTATTATTATATAAGTTTGCTAAGTCATTATCTTACCAGTAAGTAGTAGGATTTATCAGATATCAATAATACACTGTGTTTAGGAATTGTAAAGAAGAAATTGAAGTGTGAGATTACATTTATAAGTATTTATACTGTGTATACACAGTAGAAAAGAAAAAACACAGTAGCTACTATGCAGAGCGAAAGGTGACGTCAAAATTAACACAAAGATACCCTACACATTGGGGAGGGGTCAAAGTATCAACTTCTAGACATAGGTCGACTGTCAACAGAAGGACAGACAGTAGCATAAGTTGGTAAGTAAACAGTGTAGTGGCAGCAATCGAAAGTCGTGGAAAGTAGGTTCACATATTGGTAGTAGGAGCTGGGAGGCGATGACTTGAACAACTAGGAAAACAAATTCTGTCATATTTTCGGTGACTTTTTGTCGATAGAGAAGCGAGTTGAAATTTAAGAGTAAAATCTGAATAGATAAGAAAAGGTTGCTTTGTGTGTAAGTAAGCATGATAAAACGTGATCGTTTGTTTGGTGGTTTCGGGCGAGGACAGGCCTGGCTTTGATATAGTTGGGCTGTGTACAGACTTGTGAATGTCTTGGCCATCCACAGCTTTATCTTCGAATCATATTATATGTGGGATGTGGAAGACTTGGCGATAGGAAAAGCGGCGCCATATGTGTTTCTTGGCCGAGAGCTAAACAAGCGAAGTATCAGAAAGATATCGGACTGAAGCTGATGGACAATTGGTACTGCCCTGAGCCAGACATCGATCACTACTGTTATTTTTATGTTGATTCTTTCTATATATTTTGTTATGGTAAGATATCTAATGCACACTTGCACTGACTGATGATGATACCACTGCGAGAATGTGGCTGTCCGCAAACGGGATCCTACTGTATACATAGTAGGTAGCTACTATGATGTACCATGTACTGCTTCATTATTGATGCCATAACACTGAAACTAAACAAAGAGACGTGCCGGCATATGAATAAAACTGTTTTTTTTTCATTAATCTTATTGAGTTTCTAGAACTATGAAGATACAATAAAACTGCTTTGTACATAACTTTTTTTTATTCTTTCTGTATGGCTTGTTGTATATAAATATTGAGGCTGGAAAGAAAGACAGTAACCAAGCTACTGTGTATTGTTCATCTCTAAGCTCTCATTTTTTTCTCTTTTATCGACTCATCCGTCGGTACGAATTGCATAATGGAAGAAATACTCCACATCCGCTTCCTCGATTCTATACTGCCACTAGCAAGTACAGCATCTAGCCTGAGTGGGGATGGTTGGCTGGAGAAAGGCTTGCCTTTTTGTCTGGTAGCCCAACGCTGGGTGAGACCTATCCTGATCCCGAGGGTGAAACAGGCGGGCACTTCAGAACGCATCCCAGTAACAACGGTTTGCGCTACTAGAATTTAGCACGAGATACATAGATAGTTAGTAGAGAGAAAGAAAAGTCAGATAAAGGAGGAAAAATTTGCTGACGGCTAAGTAGTTACCGCCCTGTTTTACTCGAAGTCGGGCCAGTTATTTTCTAAGAAATGTCTTTTTGCTGTCCAGCTGATTTTCATCAGGAAGCTTTGACATGATATTCGTACTACTACTAGTAAACAATGATGCGGCAATGGTTAGATCTTAGAGAGTTCCGTCCATCTTCTAGTACTGATATTAGCTAAGGGTGTTGCCTCTTGCATTGTTTTTCTTTGGAGAAAAGGGTCCTGTAGTGGCCAATAGTGTGTTAAGACTGAGCTGACTTAAAATTATTATTCTCTCTGCTGAAGTGCTTTCTGCACTGCTACTTTTCCCCCTTCCTCTAATATGCTGAATGCAAGGTTTCTAGGCGTATTGAGCTTGGCCAATAAAAGCACAGCCGCAGGAATGGCGACACCTTTGACTGCATCTCTTTTCTGCACTACTGACACTCTCAGACTACTAGTAGTACGTAGTAACGATAAGAAGATAGCCGAATAAGATCGTACTGAGACTATGTTGTAGTGCCTGTTGATCTGGATGACTGACTGGGCGACATGAAGGAAGTAGAGGTGGTGTCTGTTCTTTTTCTCTGCTGGAGACTTCATTTTACAGCCCATGTCGCTACTACTAAGAAGGCAGTCTCACTAATATGCTAGATGAGCACACTTTGCAGTCAGGTAATCTCCTGTTCTCACGCAGTTTCTTATTCCTGGGCAGCCATGCGTCCAAGCTTGCCCATGAGGAAGGATGCTGGGCGACTGCAATTACGCACGGCCCTGGCAGTGGGAGACGAGACACTTGCTTGGCTGCTTTGGTGACGTCGACAGTGAGTGTACAGTGCCTTCTAGCACTAGAGCCCCTGCTAGCCTGCGGCGGTTACTGCAGCCATCCAAGGCGTTTTACGCTGCTGGCCTCCGTTTGACGATTATCTTGGCTGATGCACAGAGGTCTAACTAAGTCTATAATACATAGGTAAGCGGGAGCATAGCAATAGCTGTCCGTAGGTAGCCACATAAGGCCATTTAGATGGACTCGTTAGTGAAAGCCACCGTCGCGATGTCTGCGGTAGACAAAGGAAAACAAAGCTAGAAGCAACGCCGTAGCGGCTGTGGCAGTGGTCTCGTTTAAAATAGTTGTGAGGCACCCAGCCAACATCAGGAACAAGGCTACTGACTATTTTTCTGGTAACTGGCCCATGCTGTCCGTAATCCTGCATTCTTTCCAGACTCTCAGCCCCTACTTGGCTTCTGCTGCTATAACTATTAGGCTCTTGTTGCTGTCGCCATTGTTGTTTTCTCACTGACGTCTTATCTTATTATTTTCTTCTTTCTCGATCATCCCCTGTCTCGTCCATCTTCCTTTTTAGTTCGTCGACTGTCTCCCTTCGGATTTGATTCATTTAAGTCAGCAGCTTGCCGCTAGTCGGGGAATCTGCCTCCTCTCTTACAATCCGCTACTACTAACAATATTCTTGGCTTTTTTTTTTTTTTTTTGCGAACATCCTACAGCCACTTTCTTTCTACGCAATCGCATTCGCACTTATTCTCGAGACACACCATCTATCTGCCTTCCATCTGTGCTAAACGTTGAAGCGTACTTTCAGCCTAAGACCTCCGTAACTCAACAAGAGGCCTCGTTTACCGCATCACTACCGAACTGATCTCTTGCGCATCTCTTTACACAACTGCGCAGCTCTGCACAGAATTGCAGACATGGCTGCTAACGACTACTATGGTGGCGGAGCTCATCAACAACAACAGTATGGCCAACAGCAGTACGGCCAGCAACCATATGTGGTAGCCTCCGAGCCTGCGCCTCCATACTACGCTCCGCCGAACCCCCAGATCTCGGCACCATCCTCAATACAATCGCCATCGCCAGCGCCGCCGCAATATCCGCCCTCTATGGCATCGCGGTCTAACACTACCACGCCCCGTCCAAGTCAGCCTGCCCAAGGGCCTAGCCCGTTTGAAACTGTCTTTGACGACCATGTTTACCCTGATACAGACTCTCGAGTTGCTCGTAATATAGGCCACGGACAACAGCCAGCTGCCGCCAACGCTTCATACTACAACCAGGACACGACCTACCACGGCGCTAATGCTGGCAACGTATACAATACAAACTCCAGCTCGAACAACGACATCCCTTTGCAAGACCGTGTCAACGACCAGAATAAGCTTCCAGACCCAGAAGGCATCCAAGATCATGTGTATGATGCACCCAGTAAGAAGAAGTCAAGCCGCGGCAAAGTCAGCTTTGGCCAGCTGGGCATGATGGGTGCTAACAACAAGCGCTTCCCTCTCTTGGTGTACACTTTCTCCATCATCCAGATCGCTGTCTTTATCGGCGAAATCGTCAAGAATGGTAAGTTGTCGAATTCGAAGAGCCGAGACATATTTCTATATTCTTAGTTCTAATGAACGCGACAATGGATTATACTGACTAGTCTGCTCTATAGGCGTACTAACGGGGTCACCCATAGAGACCAAACCCTCATTCAACGTCATGATTGGCCCCTCTAGTTATGTCTTGATCAACATGGGTGGTCGCTACACTCCCTGCATGCACAACATTCCCAAGATCCAGGGCCATACTGGTACCATCACATGGCCTTGCCCGAACTCGACGACCACTACCGGCAGCTGCACTTTGAGCGAACTTTGCGGAATGGGTGGAATCCCTAACCCCAACTATGATGGCAATGAGGACCAGAGCCCTGAGCCTAACCAGTGGTGGCGCTTTATCACTCCTGTTTTTATGCACGCTGGTGTCATTCACATTGGTTTTAATCTAATGATGCAGCTAACCGTTGGTAAGGAAATGGAACGTGCCATTGGCCCTTTCCGGTTCTTCGTTGTGTATATGAGCGGTGGTATCTTTGGCAACGTTCTCGGTGCCAACTATGCCGGTGATGGTCTTTTGTCCACTGGCGCCTCAGGTGCCTTGTTCAGTTGCATTGCATTGCTACTGCTCGATCTGCTTTATTCATGGGGTGATCGTCGCAACCCTATGAAGGATTTGGCCTTCATCATGTTGGATATTATTGTCTCTTTTGTTCTAGGTCTCCTTCCTGGTCTTGATAACTTTGCTCATATTGGCGGTTTCGTCATGGGCCTTGGCCTAGGTATTGCATTCCTACATTCTCCTAATGCCCTGCGTCGTCGCCTGGGGCTGGAGACACCGTACACAACGGTCCAGTCTGGCGTGACTGACAAGCAGCCGTCGTTCTTCTCTAACCCCACCGGCTTCTTTAAGGGCCGTAAGCCGCTGTGGTGGGCTTGGTGGCTGCTGCGTGCCGGCTCGTTGTTAGCTATGATAATTGCCTTTGTGGTCTTGTTGAACAACTTCTATAAGTACCATGCTTCTTGCTCATGGTGCAAGTACATGAGTTGCATTGTAAGTTACAACATGATGTCCGAACATATATCTTATTGAAATAAAGCTAACATTACTGGAATTAGCCTGTCAAGAACTGGTGCTCTAGTGGCGATCTCGATATCAGCGATAGCTAGATGTGACTGCTGGGTGTCGTCGCGTCTTTCATTTTATTCCGGATATATGTTGAACAATATGAAGGCATGTCTTATTGATTGTGCATTAGTACTACTCCCATCTGTTGCTTTTCTATTACCCCTTCTGTACCTCATGGATATGAGTGGTGGCGTTATTTGATTTCTTGTTTTGAAGCTATGTTCTAACCTGGACTTGCTAAAGCATACTTTCGTGTATATGGGTGGAGCAGCGGAGGACAATCTGTTTGACGCTGATGATTATAAATGGCTAGGGATGCACAATGACAGTTCAAAAAGATCGTGCTTTTAACTCAAAATGAAAAGAAATTAGAAAGTAATTGAACTTGACTATTCTAATATTCCTTGATAACGAAAAATATATGTACCATCGACTTGGTCTTTGAAGCGATCGACATGCAGGAACCAATATGCTACTCAGACCGGGACAACATGGCTGGGACGCGTAAAGTGGAATGCGCTTTAAAGTGGGGTATATTACGTTGGCGACGCGAGCTTGGTTAGCCGGCCAAGGAGGCGCGTTCGATATTTCACTGTGGGAAGCAAACGGCACTCTGTTTATTTTGTTATTGTCCGAAGTACGTACACCAGATATCTTCTTGTTTGCAATACAAGTTGCCGCTATAATCGTTAGCCTTAATTACGGGAGTCGCTATCTACATTGTATTCCATATTACGCTGATGCTTACGATATTGCGCATCTATGTACCGATTTTCAATATCTTCCCATTACACAAATAACTTCATACAATCTTCTCAGCTTTCGACTCTTACGATCTTATCTCATCATGGCACCAACTACACATAAACGAGTCCTTAGTGAAGCTTCTTCTGCTAAAGATGGAAATTCTTCATCAATTAAAGGAGCTGCTACAAGTAAACGGGTGAAAACTGAAATGCCACTTCCATCTCAGAGGCCGCGCCCTCCGCCATCAAGCCAGAACGATCCCCGATTCCGAGTCTTATCATCACAACCCAAAAGCGGCTGGGAAAGCGATCTAGAGAAGCTTAGCCATGACATTTTAGAGCTTAAGCAGAACAGCTCTGAGAAGGATCAAGCTTGGGATCGCCCGCCCGTCCCTAATACGGATATTACGAAGGATAGCTTGTGCTTCCAGTCTATCGAGTGCGAGGAAGGTGTTTTTATACGAAGTGAGGATGGCAGAGAATCTCTACAAGCGACGGTTAAGCTTTTCGGTGTCAATGGAAATGGAAACTCTGTGCTGCTACATGTGACTGGATTCAAGCACTATCTTTATGTTGCTGCGCCAGTATCCTTCCAGCCTAAGGACTGCATACCTTTCATGAAGCACCTCGAAGCACACTTGCATAACTATCAGCCACAACCAATGATCCACGAAATCTCTCTTCACCTGAAGCAGAGCATCTACGGGTTCTCCGGTAACAAACATTCGTCATTCATCAAAATCACCGTCAACGACCCAAAATACATACCAAAAGTTAGATCCGTTTTTGAGCAGGGCAAACTTTCCCAAGGTGCTTCATGGCAGGTACCAGAGGGTGCTATTCGCACGTACGACAACATTCAGTATAATCTACGTTTCATGGTCGACTGCAAGGTATAATCAATTCGAGAGTACACCTATATAGTACACTTTTCTAATCTTAATTATTAGATCCACGGAATGTCTTGGGTTGAAGCCCCTCCTACAACTTACAGCATTGTCCCCCCCAACTCACGCCAATCCAACTGTCAGATTGAAGCCCATGTAGATTATCGCGATCTTATTGCTCACAAACCGGAGGGCGAATGGTCAAAGATGGCTCCGCTTCGTATTCTATCGTTTGATATTGAGTGCGCTGGTCGTAAGGGTATCTTCCCAGAAGCGCATACGGATCCTGTCATTCAGATCGCCAACGTTGTCACACGCTATGGTGAGAAAAAACCATTCGTGCGCAATGTCTTTTGCCTGAATGACACTGGTAGCATCGCGGCAACTCAGGTATTGGAGTTCGATAAAGAGGACGAGCTTTTGCGGCAGTGGCAGAAGTTCCTAATCCGGGCGGACCCTGATATCATTACCGGCTACAACATTTCGAACTTTGATTTTCCATATCTCTTGGATCGCGCGCGCCATCTCAAGGTCCATGGATTCGATCGCTTGACTCGTTTGCCGGCCATCCAGTCTAGGGCGAAAGATCAGAATTTTGCTAGCAAACAGATGGGTAACAGAGACACCAAGTCAACCAACACTAATGGCCGTCTACAAATGGATCTTCTCCAGTTGGTTCAGAGAGATCACCATCTCAGAAGTTATACCCTCAACTCTGTATCAGCTCACTTTCTTGGTGAGCAGAAGGAAGATGTACATCACTCAATGATCACTGAACTATTCAACGGAACCCCAGAATCAAGAAGACGTTTAGCCCTGTATTGCTTGAAGGATGCATACCTACCTCAAAGACTACTAGAGAAGCTGTCGTGTATTGAAAACTACACCGAGATGTCCAGAGTCACAGGTGTACCGTTCAACTTCCTACTATCTCGTGGACAGCAAGTCAAGTTTGTCAGTCAGCTATTCCGTAAGGCTCTAGAGCAACATCTTGTTATTCCCAACATGAGCTCACAAGCTTCGGACGAACAATATGAAGGTGCTACTGTCATTGAACCTACTCGTGGCTACTATGATGTGCCTATTGCCACTCTCGATTTCGCTTCACTATACCCTAGTATTATCATGGCGCACAATCTGTGCTACACAACACTAGTAAACAGGGCAGCTATTGACAAGCTTCAACTTGTCAAGGATCGTGATTATATCATCACCCCTAATGGCGATATGTTCGTGACCACTAGTCAACGCAAAGGCCTTCTTGCGCAGATTCTCGAAGAATTGTTGACCGCTAGAAAGCAAGCGAAGAGGGAACTGGCCATCGAGACTGATCCATTTAAAAAGGCTGTATTAAACGGTCGTCAGTTGGCTTTAAAAATTAGCGCCAATTCCGTTTATGGTCTGACTGGTGCTACTACTGGCAAACTTCCTTGCTTGGAGATTGCTAGAAGTACAACTAGTTTCGGTCGTCAAATGATTGAGCGCACGAAGAACGAAGTTGAACGCAAGTATACTATTGCAAATGGCTACTCCCATGATGCTCAGGTCATATATGGTGATACTGATTCTGTCATGGTCAAATTTGGAACCAAGGATCTTGCTGAAGCCATGAAGCTCGGTGAAGAAGCGGCAAATTTTGTGTCATCTAAATTCACCAAGCCAATTAAGCTTGAGTTTGAAAAGGTATACTTCCCGTACTTGTTAATCAACAAGAAACGTTATGCCGGCTTGTACTGGACAAAGACAGAAAAGTACGATAAAATGGATACAAAGGGTATCGAGACAGTCAGACGAGACAACTGCACATTAGTACAGACTGTCATTGAAAAGGTGCTTCGCATGATCTTGATCGACCGGGATGTTGACGGAGCGCAGGAATATGTCAAGGATACCATTGCCGACTTGCTTCAGAACAAGGTGGACATGGCGAAACTGGTCATTACGAAGGCCTTGACGAAGGAAGACTACACTGCAAAGCAAGCCCATTTCGAACTCGCACAGCGCATGAGAAAGCGTGATCCTGGTTCGGCTCCTGGCCTTGGTGACCGTGTAGCTTATGTGATGGTCAGAGCAGCTGCCGGCGCAAAGAACTTCGAAAAGTCAGAGGATCCCATCTATGTTCTGGAGAACAACGTGCCCATTGATACGAAGTATTATCTAGACAACCAACTAGCTAAGCCTCTGGGCCGTATCTTCGAGCCCATGCTTGGTGAGACAAAAGCGCGTTCGCTGCTCAACGGAGACCACACTCGTATCGTTTCCCATGCTGCCCCGTCTGTCGGTGGCTTGATGAAATTTGCGAAGAAGACTCAAACGTGCATGGGCTGCAAGAAGCCCCTTGTGGGTAAAGAAGAGAGTGGAGGCGCGGTGTGTAGCGATTGCTCGTCTCGTGTCGGCGAGCTATATAGCAAGACTTTGGGCCGTATGTCAGATCTTGAAGTACGATTTGGTCGTCTGTGGACGCAGTGTCAGCGCTGCCAGGGCAGTATGCATTGTGAGGTTATTTGCAGTTCGAAAGATTGTCCAATTTTCTATATGCGCATGAAGGCGAAGAAGGATCTTGACGATGCCGGTAAAGAGTTAAAGCGATTTGATGTGGATCAGGCAGCCATATGGTAATAGGCGTATTATTTTAGCCGTTGGGTTATTTATACTGCGCAGTATGAGAGAAACCCCTCTGTGGGCTATAACGACGTGAAGGATTTCTTATTTTGGATGCTCTCTATATTTGTTATATAATTTAGTACGATAGACTACACTCCAACCCCCGAAATACATGTTTGCAATGAGCAATGAGTCATCAACACCACGCGGTTACTCTCTAACTATCGTGACATCAATCCATATGGCGGGGCATTAGATGTAGTGGGGTTGAGGGAGGTCTGCCACAAGACCCACAACAGCGCCACAGCTCTGTTGAGGCCAACTAGAAACTCTGGAATTCCATTGGATTGCTATCTCTGTTGCCTGCCAGTTGTTTGCCGCCGCTGGGACAACGGCAGTGAGAAAATTTCGAGTTCAACTCCACCAAAAAAATCCCGACACGTAAAAAAAAAAAAAGAAACGCCTTCTTTCCAGTTGTTTTTTCCCCATCTTTTCTTTTTGTTTGGTTTCTGTTCCAGCGTTCTTTTCTTTGCACATAAAAAATAAAGAGATTTTACCATACCAAAAAAAAAGATGGCCTCCGCCCTGAGATCCATTGCGGCTTGCGCGCGCTTCGGCATGAAGCGCAGCACTGTCGTCAACCCTCTTCAGTTTGCCATGTCTAAGCAGGCTGTCCTGAACATTGCTCGATCATACGCTGTCTTCGAGCGTAGCAAGCCTCACGTCAACATTGGTAGGTTCCTTGTTGCAAGCGAACTAGATGTGGGCTGAATTGGATGATCTTCCAGGTCCGATGCCAAATATTAAGCTGGCGCAAGGCTGTGTACATAGTCTTGTAGTGGGGGTGAACGCGGACATACTTGCAGTGAGTCTAATATTAACATGTGCGTATAGGTACTATTGGTCACGTCGATCACGGCAAGGTAAGCTTTACTCTTTTAGTTAAGAGGCTACTCGGAATCCGTCTTCCACCAGTGAAGATCTTATATGCTAACTTTACATCTCCAAGACCACTCTGTCTGCTGCCATTACCAAGCGCCAAGCCGAGAAGGGCCTGGCAAACTTCCTCGACTACGGTTCTATTGACAAGGCCCCCGAGGAGCGCAAGCGTGGTATCACCATTTCCACCGCCCACATCGAGTACTCGACCGATGCTCGTCACTACTCCCACGTCGACTGCCCTGGTCACGCTGATTACATCAAAAACATGATCACGGGTGCTGCCAACATGGATGGTGCCGTCATTGTCGTCGCCGCTTCTGACGGTCAGATGCCCCAGACCCGTGAGCATCTACTGCTGGCCCGCCAGGTCGGTGTGCAGCGCATTGTTGTTTTTGTCAACAAGATCGACATGCTGGACGACCCGGAGATGTTGGAGCTGGTTGAGATGGAGATGCGTGAGTTGCTTACTACCTACGGCTTCGACGGTGACAACACCCCTGTTGTCATGGGCTCAGCCCTGTGCGCTCTCGAGAACAAGCGCCCTGAGATCGGCTCTGAGAAGATCGATGAGCTGATGAAGGCCGTCGACGAGTGGATCCCTACCCCCGAGCGTGATCTGGACAAGCCTTTTCTGATGTCTGTTGAGGACGTTTTCTCCATCTCTGGCCGTGGTACCGTCGTTTCTGGACGTGTCGAGCGTGGTGTCCTCAAGCGTGAGCAGGAGGTTGAGCTGGTTGGTAAGGGTACCGAGGTGCTCAAGACCAAGGTCACCGACATCGAGACCTTCAAGAAGTCTTGCGAAGAGTCGCGTGCCGGTGACAACTCCGGTCTGCTTCTGCGTGGCGTCAAGCGCGAGGATATCCGCCGTGGTATGGTCGTCGCTGCCCCCTCTACCATGAAGGCCCACAAGAAGTTTATGGCTTCGCTATACGTCCTGACCAAAGAGGAGGGTGGTCGTCACACCGGCTTTGGCTCCAACTACAAGCCCCAGATCTACCTGCGCACCTCAGACGAGTCATGCACCCTGACCTTCGCCGAGGGCACCGAAGATGGCCACATGGTCATGCCTGGTGACAACATCGAGATGGTCGCCGAGCTTCACCAGCCCAACGCTATCGAGACTGGTCAGCGCTTCAACGTCCGTGAGGGCGGCAAGACTGTCGCCACTGGCCTCATCACTCGCATTCTGTAAACTAACTGCCATATACTACTATCTCTTCTTCCAGTTTCTGTCTACAGAATGCCTGGAAAACGTCCCTTTTGTACGTGGTCAAACGCTTGGTCCCATATGGTTAAGCCAAACCCCCTTTATCTCTTTGTATCATCTACATCTCTCACAACCTGTACGATTTTCTTGACGTCTAATGGCGTGCTGTCCTTCCTCGTGTATTTTTCTATATCACCTTTTTTTACCACCATACTCTTCGTGTTCTTTTTCTCTTGTGTTTCTGTATCAAAATCAAGTCTTATTTTAAGGGGCTAGTTTCATCATGTTGGATAGTATAAGAAAAGAAGTCAATCTACTCTACTTCAATACTAAAAGAACAGTAAATGAATAAATGTTTATGACAACCGGAAATATCGTCTTTAGTGTTAGTAGTGTTACCGACGGAAGACCCTAACTTCTAGAACGAGGGCGAATTAATTGATGCGACCTCTCTTTGAAAGTTTCCCAGTGTGACCAGTTTCTAACTACGTATACGTTCTTGCCGCTACGGGGTATAAATCAGCAATATTTAAGTGCAGAAAGGTGAAAGTTAAGGACTCTTGATCAAACGTAAAATATTCATATATATTTAGATCCGGTTTTCCTCGTTTTATAGTATTTCCTGGTTTGCGCCTTTTCCGTACCTAAAAACACACAAGTAACACATTTCATAGCTTCTTACTCAAGATCATGAACGCAATGGATGGCGAATGGATAGAGAAGCTTGAAAAAGAAAAAAACAAATGAAGAGGAAAAGGACAAGGTTCGTGTCTATCCAATTCCTCAATGTATCTTCTGCCTTATCTAATTCAAAACTTCCCTGCTTATAAAGCGCCGAAGAAGTCAAATCAACATGCACGGCAATCGGAAACCGAAAGATGCATTTTTTATAATTTCTTTCTATTTTTTCGATTCTCTCAACTCTCGCTGGACTTTGCATTAAGTGAGGGTCGTCGTTCTCTAAAGAAGAAACCCGCATTTGCGGGCTTGCGGATTGGTCATGGCAGGCGTTCGTCTTTAGAAGTCGGGAGAAAGAGGAATTTAGCGGTACTACATAATAAAAAAAAAGCCGTTAGAGCAAATCTAGGTTCATGGTATATAACTATTATGTATATCGATGTCCGATTGAACATTTTCATGGGATTGATTGAAGCATGCAGGAGATAAATATACCTTGTTGAAGCCGATATCCTTGGCCTTCTCACGGAAGCACTGACGGCATAAGTCGAGGCCGTACTTGCGGACAAGACCGGCACGGTGTTTGCAGACGCGGCTGTACAGAGGAATTCAGTTAGCGCAAGTTCATGGTGCGTTTTGAAGATACACAGCATATCTCGAGGTTTGGCGTATATTGATTCGGTCTGGCAGTTGTCGATTCGTTCCCGGCTCTTCAGATGCCGGTGTGATAAGCTTAGGTGGTGGTGGGTGGCTTAAGAGATGTTTCGTTCTTGATTGTTCATCTCAATGCTTTTAAGCCTTGCAGGGATTATGTGCATGATTCTTCATGATAGTAACGTCGCTTTTATGTTGTGGTAACCAATTTACGTATGCCATTTGTCGTGATCAAAGTGCCAGATCGAATCAATTATCGAATATTGTATCGTTGCGTTGCCTCATAGATCATGCGTATCGTGTATTTTTTTTTCGTTTCGTGATATAGAAATAAACAAATTGGAGGATTTCGAATCGTACCAGCTGCGCGAGCCCTTGCCGTAGTCGCGGGGGCGGGAGTTCCAGACGCTCTCGTGAGACATGTTGATTGATGATGAATCGACGGAATTCTTGATATTGCAAAGCGGAAGCAAGAGGTCAAGAGAACAGAGAGATAGGTGAAGCAAAACTCTAGAGGTTAGAATGTCAAGCTTACGATTTTCCGGTGGGATTGTGGGAGTGTGGTGCGGCTGTCCTAATTTGGAGTAGAAAAGTGGATATAAGCCCTGGCTTAGCTGCCACGGATTTTTTATTTTTTGTCCAGGTTGTGCGCCTTCTTATCAATGTGGGCCCTGATATTTGCTTATCGCCTCCTTACGGTTATATGGGTCGTTTTGGCTGCTGCGGCGTTGTGGCTGGATATATATATATATTTATCTTTAATCTTATCCGCAAATCACGTGTATTTATAGATTCTGCTGTTTAACTCTTTTTAGGGGACTGATATTACTATTATATGTTGTTGTGTGTATACTAACAAGATAGCCACTACAGTGAGGGGCTAAAGTTGTATGGATTATCTTAATGATACATGAGTATTTATCTACATCGCGTTTTCTTCTTCTCAGTTAGTTGTGTCGTAAAGAACATCCACTACTACCCCATCCCTGATAATAACTAAGTTATCATCATCCCGTAACTAGTAGTAGGCTGTGAGAGGTATTAGCATGAATACGTTTGATTCAGTGGTTCAGTTTTAAACTCTTACTAGTTTGAGTAGCTTGATTCTCATCCGAGTTGGCGGCATCTATGGCGCTAAGCTTTTCAACTTCTCTAGCAAAGAAGTCCCGCTCAGCTTTCATAGCAGCTCTTACGCCACCAGCAGCAGCAACTTTCTCCGGGTAGCGCCTCACATTGGACCAGTGTGTTAAGCTGCGCAGAGCCTGCTCTAGCGGCAATGCAGATTCAATTTCCCCGTCAATGTCACTCCCAGCAAGCCATTCATCTCTTAATTCTGGCCGGCAATGAAGATAAATGGCAGTGATTACTCGCATATGGCCCTGTCGCCACTTTCTACCACAGTACGGGACCTGTGATTTGATGAGCTTTAGGGTGTATAGTCTTAGCTCGTCTTGTGGTACTCGTAGGGACTTGCGTAGAATATTAGACGACTTGTATGTCACCATGAGTAAGTTACGGTGAACTTTGCCTTTGCAGATTTTTTGCAGGATGCGGAGATAGTTTATCAGCGAAAAGAAGTTGCGTCTTGAAAAATCCGTGACTGGAGGTTGCTCGACTTCTCCATTCACAGGAAACCCAAGCTCGTCAACTTCGGGACGTTGGGAATTTGCAGTGGGGATTGCGGTAGTGTTGAGGGGCGCAAGCGGCGGAGATCTTTTTGTTTTAATAGGAGGCGGCGCCGCTTCGTCTTCACTAGACTCGTGTTGGTCGCCGGGATCTTCACTTTCTGGGGAAGCTTGTCTTCTAGAATGGGTGTTGCAAAAATGAAAGAACCTATTAACGGTTAATAATATTTATACCTGGTATGATAGCGGTTACACGATACGTACGAGTTCTCTCTCCGGTCGGTTTTAGACTCAACAACATTAGGAATCTCCTGATGTACGAAAAACTTCAGAACGAGGGGAAGATAGTTTGAGTCGAGTAACAGCTGCGTTAGATACTCGAACTTCAGTGCATCTGCAAGATGTTAACAATATCCGGGATTGGAAAAGCAGTTCCAGGCACTTACGAGAAACTTTGAACCACTTCAATAGCAAGATAAGAGTGCCAGTTACAGCTTTTGCAGTAATTTCATGGTTCTTTGCACTATCCATCTCTTTCGGGGTCCTAGTGATCTCTGGTATTGCGTTTGTGCCTCGTGGGGCGCCCATTGGATGAGCACTCTGTGGAGTAGGTACGGGAAGAGAAGCTACGTTTGCCATGATAGTTTTTAGAAGGACAATAACCAAAGACTGGAGATGTGGCAAGCCATCTTTATAGAAATCATCGACCGCTTGTAGTCTACGCTTGATGGCTGGATTCATCAAGTCAGGATTTGGACCGTAATCAACTGGGATTGATGGGAGGCCGAGTTCATCCTTTGTGACATTGTCAGCATCGTCTTCTTCATGCATCAACTTGCGGACACGTGCAAGTTCTTCTTTTTCCTCTATTGTTAATTCACTTAAGTCAAGAGATTCGATATCATCGTTGTCTTCATCCAGTGCCGACGTGATCGGTGCCCCATCCCAACCCTTTTCCTCCTTGAGAAATGATTCTCTCTCTTCCCACATTTGTCTCATGGCACGGGACATCCGAACACGAGTGGAGAATAGGGTTCCAGCTTCAATGATCGAGGCTGGGAGGTCACTACCCTCCCATCGCCGACCAACGCTTTCCCACTGCTCGCCAGCAAACCCCTTTCCGCCTGCACTATTGCTAGTTACGTCGAGAGGTGGATATAAGAACGGAAAACTCTGGTTGGTTTGATAGTTCTGTTTCTTTGCACCTTTGCCTCCAACAGCAGGTGACGGTGGTGGAGAAGGCGCGGGGGTTGCGATATGCACAGGTTGGTTAAGAATTGAGGAACTTCCGCCGATCTGGCTACCTGGAGCGGGTGGTAGAATACCGCCATTAAGAGAATTCCTCAAAGGCTGGTTTGCCAATGCAGCTAGAAGTGATTTGCCAACATCATCATATGGCAATTTTGACTGTGGAGGGATATACGACGGGTACTTGGAAGTTATTTCTGTGCGGAATATATGGTAATCAAGTGGGGAAGCCAAGATCAGATTGCACGCTTTGTCCTCAATAGATGATTCACTAGCAGCTTTCTTCGTCTCGAGAAGCTCTTGTGCGCCACCAAATACAAGTAGAATTGCTTTCCAGAAGAGTAGAAGCATCTGGGTTTGGGGCAAATGATCGCCCTCATCGAATCTACGTTTCGTAGTTATAATGAGTAATGTATCGACAAGGCTTGGTTGGAGGGATACTAATATGATTGTTAGCATGCCATTTGTTATAATAGTTCGTAAAATGATTTTCTTAGACAAACCTATGTTTGAGTGTAATTCTGTTGAGATATTTGGGAAACTCAAAGCTACCTGTATAGAGATATAGAGAATTGTCATGGCATTCAACAAATCACTGAGATTCTCTTCAAAATCATTATCGAGTACAGTATTATATGTCACAATGACATCCCACATAGCCTGTAATGCAGTTTGCAGCGCATCCCAAATAATAGGAAGACCGCCCAACTTGGATATAAGAAGTACACCTTCTTTGATTGCCTCAATTTGTTCGTCGGTAGGAGGGAAGATCGAGTCATTTCGCAGTTCAAGAGCAGTTTCTTGATATCTACCCATGATGATATAAGTCAATGATCCAATCGCGGAAGCTCGCACAGATGGATCACCGCCTTTGATGACATCCAATGCACCACGCACGACACCGGTCTTGAGCATCTCATCTGCATCGTCCCAAAGTGTTGACTCTTGGATATTGAGGCCTTCAACTGCAGGGTTTTTGTCATTTATCATGCCTGATATTGACCGCGTTGCATCCTCCCATTGCCAATAGAAAGCATTTTTGGCTTCTAAAAATCTGTCGATATTATAAGCCTTATCTACGAACCACTCTTCAATTTCATCACTGAATGTGCTAAAGTCGGAGTATGTGTAATCATAGCATGACGTTCTCTCAGGACGTTGAAAGCCGGCTACTATACGCTTTAGCTGGCCAAGAGATAAGGAGTCCTGGGGTCCTTCTGATGGTATAGGGGCAAAGCGGCCATCAATTGAGCTTTTGCGCGGTGGTATAGGACCTGGAGGCCCAGCTGAGATATTTGCATTATTGAAGAGTACTTGTCGGGACTGATTAGGGTCGAAGAAATTCTCGCTATTGAACATTTGCTGTCTTGCTTGCGACTGCAATTGGGGAGGAGGGCCAGCACTGATCTCAGGGCCAATATCTGCTAAGTCGTCGGGAGCTAGTTCCGAGCTTGCGTCGGGCTTAGGTGCCCATAAAGATGTCATGTCGCAAGTCGAAATCGAGAACTTGAAGACAGGGTCTAGTAGCTAGCAGAGGCGCGGGTATTGCGATATTCGTTACAAGATGTTAACAAGAAAAGAATATACAAAGGGGAAAAAAAAGCCTCCTATGAGCGCACGATGGTATGAAGTCCCCGCTCGCAAGATCACCGATCTAAAAGAAGAAAAGAAGGCATTAAGTTGTGACAATTTCGTAACATAATGATTTAGATATAAACATTCAATGGGAATAATAGTGATCACTTATTGTTTGTTGTCCCCGGAGGGGCTATAGGGTTCGTGCATCAGCCTTGTCAGTAATGAAGAATGTAAGACATTGATTGGTCACTACAGATCGAAGTGGGGTTTAACCCTTCAGCCTTGTCTGTATCACGAACGACAAACGACTAATTGAGATGATCGGCTGTGTATTTCAATGGTAAAACATGCTTTTCAAGAATAAATTGTTAGCATGTTCTTAGCCGATGCATGCGGAAATAATTCACAAAGACTACTTTCGTAGCTTCATTTATTGATAGAGTTCACTCATTATCCAAAGAATCGCTACCGTCGTCTTTTGCATTAGACTCTACAGGTATGACTGTACCATTTGCAGAGGCTGTCGTTGCTCCTGCTGCTGCCGCTACCTTTTGCTCTTTTGCTTTTGCCCTTCTACGCAGCTTCTTCGCTTGGTTGAGTCTTTTTTTCTTCTCTTTCAACTGCTCTTCCTTTGAAAGGCTCTTTCTTTCTTCTTCTTCCCGTCTTTGCTTCTCAACGCGCTCTTGAATATTCTTCTTGATACGCGTCTTCTTGCTTGGCCTGTTTCGTCTCCGCCTATCGGTATCATTTGGCGAACGCCCTTGAGCAAAGAACGATAAGTTTGAAGAAGTGAGACTAGAGTTTTCAGGAATACGCGCAATAATCTTCCAGGGCATTTCATGGCCCCACCAGTGTTGTTGGGAGTAGGCCATGACATCGTCGCCACTCACAGCAGCAAAATCAAACTTCTCTTTCAGTGACCCTGACGCCCGTGGTGCCAGATAGTATGTGAGTGGACGATGTGGCATCAACACTGCGCCTTCACCTAGTTTTGCTAGCTTGTCGGATTCGAGGACGATCTTGGTTCCTTTGGATGCTCCCGACGCAAACAGACGGAATTCGAATTCTTCTGGTTTGTCGTTTTCCTCCTTTGCATTGTCTTTTGGCGTGACATCTGCCATTTTAGTGTCTACGGCAGATTTGGATGTTGGTGGTACGTAGTCAAAATTGTAGTTAAATGCACTTGCTAATTTCTCCCGGAGCTTCTCCCGAACAACAGCATCAATTTCTTCGTTGCCACTATAATGAGAATCGGTATCTAGGCCGTTCAATTCATCACGGCGTACGCTAAAGAGGTGTTAGAATATTTTTGACTAGTGACGACTCTTGCAACGTGTACGAACCGTTTAGAATCTGGAATATGAGACATGATGCAGTATTGAGATGAGGACAGTAATTATAGTCTAAAAAGGGCTGTATTGACAGAAGATAATATATGAAAGTTGTTGTTCTCATATAATCACAACTTGCTACAAACGATCAATCGTTACACATAGAATGAAAATGACCGTTGCGTCGGTTGATTGCCGGTAAAACTATGGAGCCACTATGAAGAAAGTTATAATAATTTAATTTATCTTCTTACTGACGAAGCGTCCAATTAGTCGGCTTGAAACTCGATATTCTGCACACTTATAAGTATCCATCTACAACATTTACTATACGAACTTATCATTTGCAGGAGAAATATATCTCTGTACACTTCTAAGTTCTAAGTGGTAGAAAGATTGATGATCTAAGGCCTACGATTGGCTATCATCATACTCGTTGACTACTACAACTTATCATGATAACTACAGCCCACTCACTATGACTGTAACGAGTAGGATTTGTTTCAAACCTGATTGGTTTTTGACAAACGTGGTAGCTTAGGTGTGTAGAAACTAATAGGTATCACTATTTTTGCGAGGGTTAACGATGCCATTATGACTTTACTCTGACAACATGACATGAGATAAGACTAAGTTCGGCTTGAACTTGTGATTTGACTCGTAGTCATAGTATTGGTTTTCCGTCTCATATGTGATACTAGTAGAAAGACATAGAGTCAAGCTTGGAGTCGTGCTCGCTATCCTTTGATTTTGTTAGCGTGATGTATCTCTACAATGCTCTATAAGCAAGATACCACCATTAGCTACCAAAATGGCAAGGCTTGCAGTCATATCATCGATACCGGCGACAAAGATATCGTCGCCCCCACTGAGAAAAAGAGCAAAGAAGCCATTGATGCCAAGTGGTGTTAACTCTGGCAATATTCAGAAACGCCAAGTAACAACGAAAGAGCGATCCGAGAAACGACGCATCTCTGCCTACCACTCGACTTTCAAGAAGCACCTTGAGAAGTATGGAATTCTGCCTATGAACCATGGCGTTTCTCTAGTCGAGGAGATATCGAAGCCGATGAACTACAAGAACATCCAAAAACTGATAAGAGCTCCCGAGCCTACGTCCATCGATATGTCGGACGGGCAGATTCAGGCCCTTGAGGAATCATTCGACGAAGTCTCCGAGACCACGTTGGTGCAACGGACCATGCCAGTCCTAGCCGGCGACGTATCGTGGCCACACAAGTACGATGTTCGGTTCACGAGAATGGAGATGATGACGGGCGATACTGCAGTGACGGTTCAGCCGGACATATACGACGGCGTGCCCGTAGATGCCGTTCATCCCCAGGTCCTCGCCCAGCTAGAGCACATCATTCGCCCAAGCAAGCATACTGCACACCCAGTGGCACCAAATTTCTTCATCGAATTTAAGAGCAAAGGCGGTAGTCATCTCGTCGGTCGTAGCCAGGCCATCCACGCCGCTGCGCACGGTGTCCGGGCGATGCTTTTCCTCCAAAACTACGGACAACCAGACATCTATTTTGATGGCGAAGCTCATGTGTTTAGTGCTGTTTTCCACGGAGAGCTGGCGTGTCTTCAACTCTTGGCTCACTACGCCAAAGAAGCTGAGTGTGAAGAAGATATCTTTAGCCAAGCATCATCGCTTACCTTGGATAACGTAGTTGATGAAACCTCAGAACTGAAAGTCGAGTATCATACGGTCAATTTGGGTACGTTCCACTTAGACGAAGGCTTGGAGCAACTTAACAAAGCCATCGCAGCGTTTCGGAGCGTGCGGCTACTAGCCAAACACCACCGCGAAACTATCGTAGCCGCAGCCAATAAGGCCCAGAAGGAAATGGACAGCTATAATCGCCGTTTACGGCGCAGTCGGCGATGCTCGACACCATCAAGACAAATGAGCGGGTTCGAAGGGTTAGGACAAGGTTTTATCGATGGTTCGTCGCCGTAATGGATGCGAGTAGATGGGAACATAGGCGGAACACCGGTTGCGAATATCGAACATGATGCCAAAAATCGAGATAGAGAGCCGATGTGAATTTGTGTAATGGGAGATTATTCGCAAACTGCAAGTAATATTGAAGTATAAGTTATAGTTTTGCCAGTAGCAATGAGGTAAAATTGACCTTGTTAGCCAACAATGCATGACTAACGTGAAGCGAAGGAGCTAAACCGGAGTTGCGTTGGAGATAGCCGTAACGAACACGATACGCCATAGTTTTGAAAAAGAGATAGCTTCAAGAAATAGTCATGCAGTATGAATTTTTGTGGCATTACAAGGCTGTATTTTTCCATTACTGTCTATCTGTAGGACACGTAAACTGTGCGAGTGTGGCCGTTCTTATCAAGTGATGGTAGTGTGCCGCGCAGAGCAAAGATAACCTTATCCAAATATCCATGTTTGCACAGATTCAACCCTTAGCTAGCAAATGACTTCATGCAGCTGGTCTGGTGCCGGCGAGATATTGCTTCAGCTCGTCACTAGGGTGTGGCGCGGAAAGTTTCCCAGAAGACTAGTTTAGTCAGTCAATGTTAGTCAGTCGGTCAGCCAACAAGCCAAGCCAACAAACGAGCCCATGCATGCTGGGCTTCAGCTGAGCCAATGCAGTACTCTGGTTTTCAGGTAAGTAGACATATGCTACGCGCCTATACATTGCTACATAATGTACGTACTTACATATGCATAATGGGCTGAGAACGACGGCAACAGACAGAAGTGTTGTCACATCGGCTAACCTGCTGCTGCTGTCTCGATGTAATTGTCTTGTCGGCATAGAGGGTGACGGCTAGCTTGTGGCTGGCTGGCCATGCGCTGGCTAGTTACATGGCATGTATGTCGTTTGCAGAGTCACCATAGGCTTACCGGTATATCGGGTCGAATATACAGGTAGCCTCTGGCGAGGGGATGGGTAGTTGAGAACAATACTACTCTGTATAATGTGAGTAAGCGTCACCTCAGCCTTATCTTGTATGAGATATAACCGGACTCTTTGACTACTGCAGGTTATCCTGAGACACTAACTGACTCTTGCCTTTTGTATACGCTGACTACTGAAGCTCTTATGCCCGTTTCGTGTTTATTCTCCGATTTGCCCTTTGCCAGTTATTTCCTCAATCTGATCTACCATAAGCAGCTCTCAAGCGAGCGAGAGATCACCATAAATTCACGATGGTGACTAGCTAGGATCCTTCTTGTAAGTCTTGGCACAAATCAGGTTATTCGGGGATACCTGCAAGGCATCATCACATATAGCTAATAAGGTGTATACTTCCCAAGGGCTCATTTGCTTATTATATTTTTTTTGTTAACACGGATTCTGCCTGTGGCACATCTTTCTTTCTTCATCGCTGCGTTCTTTGTCGGGATTGCTTTAGCTGAGACTTGACAGAAAATATGGCCAAAGCCTGATCAGCGAACAATCGGCTTTCCACAGACAGCGTTATTTGTTTCTAACTAGCTAGTTAGAAACAAAGATAAAACATGGCTTCGCGGCTGTCAAATGCCAATTTTGTCCTACATGCGTGCATACCTTTAAATGACTAGCCTCCCAAGTTCTTTAGTAGCCAAGGAAGTTCATATGCCATGCCATGACTTTACTAGTTTCACATCGATGCTCGACATTCACATATATTTAGGAATGGAAGTAATTTTTAACGAGTTATTTCATTCATATGCAGATATCAAGTCTGCCCATTAGAGCCCATAACAAAGCATAGTTGTTTATCAGATACTGATATGTTAGGCCTAATATTCATACATTGACGACAACAGTCGTAACGATGATTGGAAAAGCATAAAAAAGGAAAAGGAGAGGAAAAAAAATTCAAATACAGTGAGAACACGACCCAAAGCAGCGGAATAACTAAACAAAAACAGTAAACAGTACAACAGGTGGTAGTAATAGAAGCCCGATATCCCCGTTTCCAAAAGGAAAAGGCTCCCGAAGCCGTAAATAAGATGGTATCGCGTAACAAGACAGTAAGTAAAGTGCGGTGAGTAGGAACACAATGTGGACATGAAACAAAAAGGAAAGAAAAACCAAGAAAAACAGGCAAGCAGATCCAAAGCTCACTCAACTCCCATAGATAAGAAAAGACATGGCAAGAAATACAAGAGATCCAGAAATGACCGAAGAAGAAAG
This sequence comes from Endoconidiophora polonica, assembly GCA_001856765.1. NCBI lineage: Eukaryota > Fungi > Ascomycota > Sordariomycetes > Microascales > Ceratocystidaceae > Endoconidiophora > Endoconidiophora polonica. The sequence continues at coordinate 117,652 of LXKZ01000204.1, read as the reverse complement.
AAAGACAAAAAACAGACACTGACGCCCCTTAAACTCGGCGTTGATGATGTGTGGTACGAAGATAAGTCGTACTAGTCGTGATAAAGACAATGGAAGGATCATCGGTAGAATTATTGGCCGTTAACGCCCCAGACCAGACCAGCTCCAATGAAAAGCAAATCCCAAGTAAGGTATAGTAACAGTTTCCAGTTTACGCCAGCCAGCTCAAAGTAAAACAAGGGGGGACCCGATGGCTGGGGTCCCTTTTTGATAGCAGAAAGAGTGAACGAATGAACGCTGACAATTTGCCAACTAGAACAAGAAGAGTGTTTACTGGTTCCACGAGTAGTTGTTCGAGTACACCGGCGTGTTCGAAGACGACGGCAAGGGGCCCTTAGCATGCTGAGGCGGTGCGGCACCACCAGTCTTGTAGGTATCGAACGAGTACGAGCGGCCGTCAGAATAGGCACTGGTAGGGGCGGACGACTCGCTAGAGGAGGTCCAGGTGCTAGCAGGCGGGTAGTAGTCGCGGGGAGGAGCCGAGTTGGGGGCAGACGATTCGCCAGTGTTGGAGAACTCAGCAGTGTTGGTATTAAGGGCGACATCGTGATATGACGAGCCGTAGCGGTATTCAGAGGCCGACTCGTTAGGCGTAGCCAGCGATGCTGAGGGATGACTGTTGTGGCGCGGGCTCTTGGTAGGCCGCGGGTTACTGTCAACGTAGCGCGGAACGCTGAGTGAACTGTCGGTAGCCGTTGACGTAGACATCTGCGTGGGACCAGAGGTCGACGGTACATAGGCGTACTGGGTGCGGATGGGCGCGCCTTGGTCGTGCGAGGCCAAAGACAGTTGCACGGAGGGAACCGAAGACACAGAAGACTGCATGGGCATCTCCTGGGGGTCAGTGCCGAAGCCAGATGCGCCATTGAGCGGCACCTTAGAGTAGGGCTCGCCGGCCATGGAGGTAGCAGGGTAGCTGGAGGGCGTCGGGGGCATCTGCGGCATTCCACCGGGAGACCACGAAGGGTAAGAGCTAGGAGAGAAGAAGGGTATCAGTGTCTGTGTGGCTATCACAGCAGGATGACTATAATATAACTTACTTGGAGCGCATCGACATGGGGGCGCTGGGGAGCTTGGGCGCGCTGAAAGTAAAAGCAGAACGCGGGGGTTGGATATCCATGCTACGCTTACCATCAGGCTTCATAGTAAGTGAGCCAGCGACGATACCAACACCGTTCTCAACGAGGGCCTGGCCGCGAGATCCGGCACTGGAGCCTAGCAGAGGAATCTCCTTGCGAGCCTGGAAGTTGCGCGGGCTGCGGCCACGGACAACTATAGGCGAGGTGATGCATTCGGCCAGAGCAACCTTTGAGCCATTAGCCAGAGTAGCCATGACCTTGAGGTGAAGAACAAAGTGCTGCTGGAGCTCCTTTCTACGGCCGTTGTTGGCAGTGGCACTGGAAGAAGACAAAGTTAGCATTGGTAGAGTTGCAAGGAAAAGAAAGGATGTTGTTATTTACATTCTGAACTGCAGGCGGCGCCAGCCGATGGGATACACGGCGTACTCGCCCTCGGTCTCGCTGCCTTCGTCCTGGAAGGGAATTAGCGGCAGCGTCGGCGGCTCCTGGTCAGGGCCCTGGGCGACCTCGGGCGTGTTAGGTGGCGGGGTCTTCCAGGGTATGACGATAAGCCGCACGGCGTTGCCGTCCACCGACTCAATGGCACTGATGGTGACCTCCATGTTACTGACGGGCACGGTCTCGCCAGACTCGGTGATGACGCTCAGCTGGCCTCGCGGGCTAATCAGCGAGCCACTGATCTGGAACAGGTTGCGGCGATAGCACGTAAGCTCAGCCTGCAACTGCGTGCCGTCGCTAGCCGTGGTAGGCAGCTCAGACAGAAAGAACATGCCGTGTAGCTGAGCGTTCATCTCTAGTTGGTGCATGCGGCCATGTTGATCAACAATAGTGTGCTTGTCTGGCGACCGCTTGAACGAGAGCAGTTTCTGGTCTTGGCCGACGTTGAGCTTGGATCCGTCGTCGCGCAGGTCCTGCACGATCTCCTGGTACGGAGTCGCCTGTTGCTCGTTGGCCGCCGCGTACGACCGCTTGAGGCTTGGGTAGCTGTGCTGCGGCATCGAGGCACCCGTAGGTGTCGCTGCTTGCTGCTGCTGTTGCTGCGACTGCTGGCTACGCTCGTACTCGTCGTCGTGGTAGCGTGGGCCGCCCGGAGCACCGCTGGCCGAAGGGGCCTGCGAGTGGTACTGTGGGTATGGAGGCGGCAGATCCACGCCATGGCGAGGTCTAGCGAGGCTCTGGTCCATGGCACCGGGGTATCGGCTACCCATTGGCACAGATTGGGGAAAGTTGGACCACATGGCGGGGTGAGGAGACTCGGATTTCAGATCGGCCATCGAGGCTGGGTATGAAGCAGTGGCTGCAGTCATTCTTTTGGGTGAAGAATGATGTGAATAAGAGACAGATGGAGAGAAAGTTGGAGAAAATGGATTGGACGTATTACACACTCTCTCCACTTCGGCGCTCCCAGACAGACTTTGAATCTGCAGAGATCGCAAAGTAAGGGGAAAGAAAAAATAAAGGGCGTGAGAATGACGTACGCTGCGGTAGTCTGCAGAGACTTATAAGGGACGTCGTCTGATGTGGCTGGTCAGGCAAGGCAACTGCAGTGTGTTGGTGAAGATCAAATCTCGAGGATCAGACGATTGGTGAAATGTGGGAAAAGAGAGATAGACAGATGGTATGGTTATGCAGTGTATCTTGCAAGGCAACACGACACAGATAATGGTGAAGAAGATAGTAGTGACAGATGGTTATGGTAATTGTAATGGCGGCGATGATGACGATGTCGCAAGAAACGGCAAGACAAGAAAGGTAATATTGGACAAAAGAGCAAAGACCAAAAAATAAAAGACTCGATGCCCGGACAGCGCAAAACGAATGGAGGGACAGTAGTGATATATGTATAAATGCACTTCACAAAGAGAGAGGGAAGAGCTCTGGTCAAGATGAGATGGTGGTGGAGGTTGATCAAGTAACCTCTGATGTCAGGCCGGCGGAGACAGCCATGTATATATGAGCAAAAGCCGCCTACAGAAGAGATTATTCTTTTCACTTACTGCGCTTCGCCAAACCAAAGCACCAATGCTTTAACCTTTTATTTTTTTCGCGCTGCGCACAAGCAGCAAAGCTCGAAATCAGCCCGCTTGATTGTCAATAGTTAAGTGCGAGTACTTAGTACTTGGATGCTTTTCTGTGTATAGCAAGGGGGGGGTGTGATGCGGGACAATATATAGTGATATCCATGATAAAATAAGCAATAAAATAGAGCCCAGGGATCATATTCCTTTCTTCGACCTCAGTCCGTCGACCGATAAAATCACGGTAAATTACCTGACCCCCCCCTTCTCTATCGCTCTCTGTAGAAATTATAAACAACACTCTATCATGCAGCGCTACGTCTTTTGATTGTTTCAATTTATCTTTTTGTCGAAGTCCAGCCATGAGCCATTTTCCTATTGTTTTCTTTAATACTTGTATTTTAGCGTCAAAAATACTATAATCAACCTAATAAAGCTATGTCGATAATAAATACTATCTAAATTATCGTTGTACCTCACTTCTACCAGGAGAAACTCGATATACTTGAGCATGTATTATACCAACTACTGGCTGTTATCTAGGCTGCCATCTTTAATGTCGGCTCTAAGCCGGCATCTAGGCCTGCGATATCTCACGATAACTTCCCTTCTCCTCTCAATCTGTCTAGTGCTAAATGAATCACAGTTCCGGTTTCTAGTCGTGTCCCAGGCCAACGGCAGTCAAAAGGCATTGCCGTTGGGCCATTGACTAGTGCCATGTCGACATCTTGGCCCTCCCCTCCTTGGGCCTTAATATTCACACTTGACAGCAGAGATCGTGGCAGTAATAATTGTAAGAGTCGCAACGGAAACAGCAACGCTATCATCGTTGAATGCTACTTGTTCCTTGGTAGGGCTCTCTTTTACATCCTTCTTTTGTCCTCGCTCTCGCTCAAGTAGGTTGGATATACGGCGACAAACAGTCTTAATCTAATGCTAGATAATGTGCTTTGACTGTATTTACTCCGTGTTTGGCATAACTCGCGTTTCCTCCATTGCTGCTGGCCCAGGTTCAGGGCTCTCTCAATAACACAAGCCTCGCGACATTTCAAGTGTAGTAATAGGAAGGTGATGGATGAGGGGATGGGGACAGGAGGGGAGGGGCATCTAGTTATTCTTTTCATCGCCAATAGTTATACTGCCAGTCACCCAGTTCCTAGTTATGCTTCATCTCCAACATCGTATCGTAGATTGCCAGTCACTATGGCAATTCTCAGCTGTCTGCGAATATAACCTGGCTGGTCCAGTTTTTGCTTCGATCCCTTCACTACTAACAAAGTGACCTTAGTCTCCATATGGAGAACATATGCTGTATCGATAATTTTCTTTTTATCCAATTTTTTTTGTACGGCTTCGAAACCCCTACAGCGTCACGCATACGAGGGTATATGAAGCAGAAGCAAATATTACGAAAATAAAATAAACATAAAATAAGGAAAGGAAAAAGAAAAAAGAAAAAACTAGAAATCGAAAACACAATTATACAAAATATATGGCAGAATACCTAGCTTGCAAACATAAGACAGCTCGAGTATGATTTAAGGACTAGCAGATGATGCTTAAGCACAGAATAAAATCACTATACATCTCTGCAGTAGCACCACAGGCCCCGTCTCAAACATGTTCCTTTGACACCTTACAGTACAAAGTACACACTAAAGACAAGACTAAAGACAATATCAGAGACAATAAGCACAATACACCACGCCATGCTTTATTGTGTCTGTTTCCACCTTGTCAAACCAGACATCTATACGGAAATGTTTCTTTTTCTTGATCCTTTTGCAACATAAAAAATGTACATTAGTAATGTGCTTAGGAAAGGCCATTGCTACAGTGTTAGTGGTCTTTGACCTTCAACTTCAAACAACCGTGATGAGTTTAACAGCTGGCAGTAATTCCCTGTAAGATATATAGTTGGTCTGTTATGCTTTGTATATGATAGTTATAGCAAGACAGCCAATAACAACACACTCTCTTCTTCTTGCTCTATATAACAACTTGAACGGTTTGCTCAGGCGATGACCAGAGAGGTAACAACGGCTTATCGTGAGCCTTCCTGCTTCCTCCGACCTCTAGAACTTCAAGCTTTGTTTTATTACTCGTTTATAGGATAGCTAAAACTTAAATATTGAATGCTGCAAGGAGTGCACAGGGCAGCAATAGGGAGACTTGGCCTATATAGTTTCGGTCCTAAGTAAGAATTGAAATATACTAACCTTTGTTTAGACCCTTTTCCTCTTCTTCTATTCGTGGAAGAAAGCCTTGGGAGGGGGAGAAAGAACTAGATAGCAATAGCGTCAAAGCTATAAAGCCTGAGCTACGGTACATGCACAGCGTACTGACTGATATATTATAAGGCATCTGAGAATATACGATGTTACTAGGCGTCTAGACCCAAACACGACAACTTTATGGATAATCTCAGTGCGAGAAGTAGATTAAGTAGCAATACTGCTCTGCCAATGCTATTTATACGCCTTACTCCGGCTTAGCCAGTGAGCAAACAAGGTGTGTAGCAGGCGCGAACAGACTCGCCAGCATTTTTTCTATCTTACCTCGCGGTTAGCATATCTAGAGAGTGTGAGAGGTTTTACCTTCAGTGCAACTTCGAGTCCCGGCTAGGAAAATCTTCCTATTTGCAAAAAGCTGATAGAAACAGACAATCGGAGCTCTCGACTTCGTGTCTAGAGAGATATATTGCTCTATATTCCATCCCTTACAACGCTCTCTCCCAACTCTGCCGCGAAAAGGGCTTCAGTTTATCTACGTAGCTCTTGGATCCTTCAGGTATAAGTGGCAATGAGGGTATCCAAAGACGCTCAGTATACACAAATGCTCATGTAATCGCTTGCTATAATGAAAATTAGCATCAGTCCAAGCCCCCGCAGCCCAAACACATACTTTGCCTTCCCCTCTTCAGCCGCGTATAGTCTACGGAAGCATCAGGCCAAATGAGCCGGGTGGGGGCCCTTGCTTGTTCTGCGGATACTACTTTACCGCTTAGAGACGGACAAACTATATTCTATTTCAGTCTCTCTATGTATCTACAACCAAAGATCCTAGATAATGGGCCATGAGGTTTTTCCTATCTAACATCAGCCCTCAACTTGGTTTCCATACACTAGCCACTCGCATGGCAAAAGCAAGCAGTCAATCCAAGTAAGTATGAAATGAATCACTGTAGGCATCATGCGCTGCTGAAATTCGCCTCGTGAGTGTTTGTCTGTTTGTAGCTTCATAGGCCTATGGAAAGGTTGTAGGAAACAAAGTATGTACTATAACTCGACCAAAGCTTGGGAGCTCTAGCGACAGAAGCTTTCTCTTTGGCATGCCTATTTTAAATCTTTTAAAGTTTGTTCGTAACAAACTCAGTTGAAGCTCGTTTACTAAGAAGGGGGTGATTTAGCAAGCAAGCTAAGCCCTGCGGCTGTCGTCTTTTTGACCGCCGCTTGGCTCTTTGCATAGTAACGATATTCTTCTGTCTCCTCACCTTCAGTCCAAGCAGGCTTTCTCTTTTAACTAGCATTTCTTTTACTCTCCGCCTGCGCGGAGAATATACAACTGTCAGCTGTTTCTCTATGGCTTATGTCGTCCGCCTAGCTCACGGACTAGCTTGCTATTACGATTACTGTGTTCTAAAAGGTCCGTGTTCCTAAGAGTTAGCCTAAAACTAGGTCAGCCAATAATGAGGAATGACCATGAGTTGCCAGTACCGAGGCTCTTCCAGTTCTTAACTAAGCTATATCTACTTAAACAACGCCAGAAATTATCAGCCTTATTAATGGTACTTTGTATATCAAACTCAATAAGGCCGCCAGGTGAATAGCCAGCTGGTGTACATAGCAAGAGCTAATGTATGTGTATATTTTGCCACTATAGACCCCAGGTTAGCTATGTCATGTCCAAGACTATTGGCAACATGCTGTTTCTAAAGCCAGCTCACCTCAGCCAATACTTGCCATAATGCAATTGCCATGGGACCCCACGTCGCATATTGGAATAGCCATAATATTGGTTCCTACGTTACAGAATGGGGTCATTATAGAGTCATATTGTTTCTACCATAGTGGATAGATTTTATAGAGTTGCCGTCTCGTGGGAGATATCATCCAAGATTTCCGACAACCCCAAGACACAATCCTCAACAATAATATATTACGAACTCACAGCGTCGAGTTTTTTTTCTTGGTTAGCCTGCGGGTTGTAACCGAAACAAATATGTCAAGCAAAGCAGGCCATACCAGTTACATGTTAAGTTCAGTCTAGGTTGTATATACTACGATACATGTCGTAAACCATTACAGGATTCTGCTAGATTCATGCAAGTCACAAGGCCAAAGTAACGATATTCCAAGATTCATATAAGGATATAGGTAGATATAACGAGGCGAATATCAGGCCATCCTCCCGGAATTATCGCGCAAGACAACGGTGGTCTTTTTTAGGGGTCTTTAAGTCTGTATTAGTAACCGCGTCTTTTAGAGTAGAAACTACCCTCAATTACATCATTAAACATCACTTCTCTTCTTTTTAGCTAGTATTGTTAAGCACTGTCTTGGTCCATCTACATGCTTCCAGAAGGTGTCATTCCGAAGCTCTAAATGCTGACCCAGAGGAATACAGCGACTGCAACGTAGCCAGCCGTTCTTGCCTGGATTCTTCTCTTCACTTCAAGGACAGTAAGGACCAGTATACTACTCAGACCTGTTTGCAGAATACTAGTCGTAGTAGGTTCAGCGTGCTTGTTACATTGTGTTACCATGACACCAACTTCTGTCATGTCGTGAAGAATCGTACAGCAGCATGGGCTTATGCTATCGTTTCACCCGTTTGGGATCGATTCTCTGGAGTACTTGCCTATGTTGCTTAGCATATATTACAGGCTGCCGTACTTTTCCTGCAGGGCTGGCCATTGTTGCACACTGGGTCAGTAAGCAAATCATGATTAACAGTGCGTATCTATCATATTATGTGCAATATGAACTGCAGCTCAAAAAAAAAAAAAAAAAAAGGCCTCTCCTCCTTCTGAATCTCTATTGCTCTATTACCATTATAGAACCCAAAGCCGTGTTACGGCTGCTCTGATACGGGACGGATCTTGTCTTTGTAAGGCATAATCATGAATGCCTGGTGATGTAGTAGCTGTACTACTTGTGCGTACCTACATATGTATATATATATACGTACATATATATGTGCTATAATCGTAGTATCGGTGCCATAGTAGAAGCTACAACAACGCAACGCAAGAGCCTGACTAGATGTTGTATTGCTAGCTGAGGGCGATATTGTTATATCTATGTAGTGCTATCATATCAGCTTGCTGTCCGTCTGATTTGTAGGAAGCGACGTATATAGAGTGGCGATTTTAGTCTATTACCAGCAAGTCTTCAGAAGGTCTAGTAGATGTTCCTCGAGTCAACTAGAAGGTTTTTATGGCGTATTTATTGTTCGCGAACCTTGACAACAAGGTGCTATGAAAGCGATAGTGTTAACCCTAGCCTGATACCCTAACCTTCTTATACGCAATCCTGCAGATTTACGGCCGTAGAGAACATATTAACAAAGTTGCTAGGATCTGTATTAGTACGCTACTTTGCTAGAGTTTAGTTTGTCTTGTCGTCTTTGGCTAGTCACGCTGTAGGCTTTCACTAAGAGGCTGGGTGTTTCTTCTTAGGCTGGCGCATATCTTCTTGTAAACCTTCCCATGGATTACCAGTAGACTGTACCAAGAGAGGAAGTATGCTCGATAATTGGGTCATTCTATTAGTATGAAAACATCCCATTTGAAAAATTTAGAAGCAGGAAAAAAAAAGAAAATAGTCATGTGGAAAAAACAAAGTACAAGGCAAGTTGTACCAGATTCACAGTCTGAATTCTATTAATATGTAGACTTTTTTTGCAGCCCTTTTACTTGGAAACTTGCTGATCAATTTTTGTTTATCCATGTTTGTATTTGTCAATCTCGTGGCCCAAAAGACATCGAGTTGCCAGCCTGTTGCAATAATATTGCAATATTCACAAAGCTAACTTACATAAGCGCTACTTTCCTCAATACATCGCCATCGACTGAACTTCCTTATTGCCAAACCGCTTGTCTCGTATCGTGACGTCTTGGTCTTTGGGCTGCAAAGCGACAACTAGTAAACTAGTAAGCATCCCTAATCCCCCAAGGTGGGTAAGAGGCGACAGCCGTTTATGCATGAAGGGAGTTCTACAAGAGCGGCTTCTATTCGTAGCAGAAGAGTACATAATTATTGAAATCATTTGGGAAAGGAAAAAGAGGAAGGAGGGCAAGGAGGCAGGGATATGAAGATGTGGTTGATGAAAGGTGAATATTTCCTTTTGCCGCCTATTCTCTATGCCGCCGCTGCTATACTTGGCTGGTTCCCCGTCCTTCGATTATTCCAGCCTGCATTCATAGGAGCATGCGTGCATACAAATAGTACTTTGTACATATACATATGCATGCATGCAAAACTAATAGACTTCATAAGAATATAAATTTAAAAAAAAAATTTTAAAAAAGAGAAATGTTGGCAGTGCTTGAGGGGTGTGGCTATCAGTTGCTTTCCCATAACAGTAACATAAAGAGGAAGCTGCTTACCGTGAAGGAATCGGGATACAGTGGCAAGTGTAGACATGCGTACTCGTGCTGCAGCTTGCGTATATCACGGTACATTAGAGCAGAGCAGAACAGCATAGAAGATAAAGTGTACTTTTCCCGAGATATATCGGCAGCAACTCACAGGCAATCCTTTTTGCTGCAGTCAGATGGATCAAGCAAAAAGCGACAAGTAAAAACTCGTCAATCGTTGCCTGAATCCGCCAGCTTAATCAATCATATTGGGCCGGGAAGGGAGAGAGAGAATGAGAGAAAGAGATAGGTGCCCAGGCTCTATTCTTGGTATGGGTACGTAGTAATTAGCAATCAGCAAGGTGATACCACATGAATGATAACCTGTTTATGCTGTTGCAGTGCATAGTCTACAGGTGACCAAGCCCTGTATTTCAATTCATATTATATGTGTATGCAAGATTCAATGCTACGACGGGTGGATTTGCGGCGTGCTTGTTCACATGCCTTCGTCCGTTCTATTCGCTCAAAAGTCTTACGGTATAAGCAATGAAAACGAGCAAACAGACAATGCTTACTGTTTGTTTCTAGTGAAGAGGAGAAACACTGGATGGCAAAAAGGACAAATCAAATTACTGGCTTCCCTCCTCCAAATCGCTTTCTGGGTGGCGCATTAACACACAATGCTATAGCCAGTTTAGTATCTTAACGCCGTGCTAACAAGCAAAGGAACCTGTCACTTGTGATTTTTTGTTCATTCATTTTCTCCTTCTAGTAGAAGTAGCGGTGTAGGAGCAGATGGGCACCAAGCAATTGATGCATATGTGAATATCGATCTATGATGACGATACTGGAGCACTTTTGTCGCCGCGAGAAGCGAGGCGGTATATACGGGCATGCAAAAGTAGATAGGTCATATCAAAGTTCTTGCTAGTATCGGATATTGTATATCCGGCGAGTTTTCCTGTGGGAATTGTTAGAATTTGCACTATATGTGATATGTTCACATCGAGCACTTACATAGTATACAATACGAACATCGCCCTTACTAATATGAGTAATCGTCAAATCAACTATACTACAAGCAAGCGTCTTTACATTATTAGTAGCACATCCAAGTCACACAGGCACAGGCACACGGAAAATCACATACAAAGTCAATCTTCCGCTGTTCTTGGGAGTTTCTATCTGAGCCATGCCGCCACGGAATGTGACTATATAATGAAACGGTACACAAACCCTATCTCTGGCAGCCCTTAGCGAAGAGAAAATATCATACCTCGGGTTAATGAAGAGCAAACGCCAAATTCTTCCACCCTTTAGCTCTCTGTTGCGGTGTTTATTGCCTAGCTAGTTTGGGGTCTAACACAACAATACCTTTGTATCGTTACGAACTAGATATATGTTACATTATTTTGCTCTTTTCTTTCTGCTAGCTCGACTATTTCCATTATTACATAGTATGCCGTCACGTATGGTAGCCCTACATGCAGTTGTGCATGAGAACGCGTAGAGTTGGTTGCTGATTCCATCGAGGGGAAAGGCTCAACCGTTTGTTATTGGCTGAGAGTTCTTTTCTTTTGGCCGTTTAGAATACTAGTCACTTGTCTTCTCGGGCAACAACGGGTCATTCATTTCTCTCATGATCGGATCTCAGATAAAATAAACGGATAAATTTAAACATTGGATACGATAATTCCGGCCTACCTAATTAGAGAAAGAAATATATCTAGTGACTGTTTGAAATAAGGAAGAGAAAAAACAACAATTTTTTTTTACAGGACTCCCCTCTTCTGCTTGCTTCCTTCCTTGACCCTCCCCCGCATGACAAACTACACTAGCCTCCAATGGCTGCATCGCAGGCCCAAAAAGAACAAGAGCATTGAGGCATGGGAGCCCATCTCGACGTTGAAGGAAACACACATGATGTACCTCACATAGCAGCCCGCCTGCATATATCGACCTGGTACGCCTGTATTTATCCACAAAATGGAGGCGCACATGAGCCCAGACGGCAACCGGTTCGGTCGACTTGCAGCATTCCATTGAATATTCGAAGCGAGGATGGCTACATGTACACATGTACTTATTGTACGTACATGTATGTATATATACGTGTGTACAAGTCGACATGTAAGTCCGTATATATTGTATCGGTCGGCTGTGCGCAGCATCACAATCTAGTCTCGGCCCTCAAACCATGTTTGCTAGGTTCTTTTCTTGCCTTTTGGCTAACATGTCATGACCTCACCACGGCGAGATGCAGAGTAGATACATTTCTTCCAATCCAACAGAAAGCCTAAGACTGCGGTCTTGGAATGGAACTTTGGTACACCAGAATAGGCTCGTACATCTGTGGTCGGTACCATGATCATAGATATCTCATCCTAAATTCTCAAGAGGTAGAATGGAGCTTTTCTTCCCCACTAAGTTTCAACTAGAAGGCAGGCTAGGCTGTAATCTTTTAGCAAACAAGGCTCTGCCCCCCCTCTCACCCTCATCCTCGCCCCCAAAAGCCACAAACATCCACAAGGTCCTTGCATTTCATGCACTAAAGAAAAGACTACCACCACATACACCCCTCCATTTCTCTCACACGCGACCTGGTGTGTTCTTTTTTTCTTCTTATTTCTACTAACTCGCTTAAGATACAGTGTTATCTACGTAATAGTACCACTACTCCTCTTCCTCCTACTTACTCCAATGGCTGGACTGGCTTTCCTTTTGAAGGCTAATAGGCCGGCGGCAGAGTGAGCTGATCACTAACTTGACACCTGGCTTTTGGCTGGCTCGCTCCAGGGTAATATCGATCGAGCTCTGTAAGACTATCGTATCGTAGCAGTCAAACCTGCAGCCATTACGCTATTGCCGCTCTCTTGTCAACAATCTGAGGAAAGCCACTCATTGCTACCACGACCGCTGCTTGCTATTGCGAACGGATGGATGATGACAACTGTAACTCTACTATAATCTTCTTGTTAGTAACCAAAGAAACAATGGCTGCCACTCATGCTATTCATCTGTCACTATAAGAAACAATGGGCTTGTGAGTTTTTATCCTCTTCGTACGACTGCTACTGTGAGTTGCAACTGTGCCGGTGTTTGGCTAGTGGGCAACTTAGTTTTGTGTTTATGTTGCTGCATTTGGTGATGGCACTATGAACGGACATGGCAAGTTCCCTTATTTTCACTCTTACTATGCCATTGCTCAGCGGCGCTCTTTTTATTTGTTTGGCTATAAGAGGCCGGCTATTAAGCCCCTGGGGAATGCCCGGAATCCTGGCGGCTACAAGTATTGACTTGTTGGCAAGCATGACCCTAACTTATATGTCTCCAAACAATATTATTTATTGCTGTGACTGAACAAGCCTCGGTGCGTAGTGAGCCAGAGTAGATCAAAGCATCAACTTGATTGAACGCCGCTTGCAGTACACATTTCCTGCCTTTAGACTTATAACATGTCAATCTAGTAACTCTATGTATGGACTTCACGTGTATCTCGACGGCCGGTGCGCGGCGTTACCTCGTTTGCCGGATCTAGTTACCAACCGCTTTGTAATTTTGAATGGAGAAAACAACTTAGTAATTCGATTCATCACATGCAGACCGTTTCCTTTTCATTCCTTAGGTTTTTTATCACAATTTTTACTAAATGGGGCTTGTTTCCTACACGCCTTTCCTCAACTCTCTCTCTCTCTCTCTCTCTCTCTCTCCCCTGTTGTATACCAATACCGTTCGTGATATATGAACACTTATGATCTATAACCCGTTTAAACGCTCCTCAATTCTTCTTGCTCATAGGCTATCAGTCGCCTAAGTTTACTAGTAGCCACGCCTGCACATGCCTTGTATATGCAGGCCAACATCAACGTTGCCATCCTGGCAACAAGACTTCTGACCTATGTCTTTGATCTACCAAGGTAATGAATGTAACTACAAAAAATACGATTCTTACCTATAATCGAAGCAGACTCGTAGGCAGAGCTCTTACGAAGCTATCATGTGTACTATCACAAAACTACAATATTTCAAAGTCAAGTCTTGCAAATTAAAATCTCGTATCGATAGAAGTGAAAAAAAAACCATGGTGATCCTTTAGCCGCGTCCTGTTATACTTAGTCCGGTGTTTCCCGCCGTAGATAGAATATCGATTTTGTACGTCCTTCCGATTAAGGTACTTACGGTGTGTATAGAAATAGAAATACGGAAAGACTTTGCGTACGTATGTAGCATATTTATATGTAGGTTCCCACCGTGCTTTCTTTTTCCCTCCTAGTCACAATGGGTTTTCACTGGTACTAGTCCCTCTTCTATACAATGTTGCAAGCTCGATTTTTTATCTTTTTTATTAGGAAAAGTGTCCTACCGACAAACTATACTATTGTTCGCTGTAGTTACGACATGAACTAGAGCCTGTTCCATTATGTGCTCTTCAACGGGGTGTGATATGATGGTCCGATGCAATGGACTGGGTCCGATTACATGCAAATATAATAAAACTGTAGCAATTACAAGTCGTAGTCAAACCAATATGTCCCATGTTCAGCTCCCTCCCCTCCCACTCAATAAGCATCCTTGATTCTGTCCCTTCCTTTATAAAATTGGGTGGGCGTGGCTAGGCTAGAGGACTTGGCCTTCAAGTATGACGAGACTTGATCTCACTGGTACAACTATACAATACATGCTTTTAGGCATTATACAATCGAGACCAGGAGAACACTTTTGAAGTCCGTAGTTATCACAAGTTTTGTACGAAGAATGAGATGATTGTTAGGGTTGTTAGAGTGTTGTTCACCGTCTGCAGCTACTAGAGATAATATATTGTAAGCTTATGCATTGAATAACGTTCTAGGCTAGCCTGTTTGTTTTGTAGGCTGTGTGTTGAATACTTCGGTGGTTCTTATCCCCTCCACTAAGTCCTCCTTCTGTATTTCATCCCGGGCAATTTTCCATTTTTGAGGCTAAAGTCTGACGGCGGCTCGCTATTTTCGCGTCTTTTTTATTTTATGCTCTTATAAAATGCGGCATGGAATTGTATAGGACCTTATTCTTTTGCGTGATAAAAGGCCGAAAAGAAGACTGTGGCGGTGGGTGCTGCAGCCGATAATGAAAAAAAATGAAAAGGAATCAAATAAAAAATAAATCAGGTATGGGTAAGGTTGTTGGATCAAACGTGATGAGAGGGGGTGGGGGTGAATTCTGTGAATTCCACTACAACTTTGCTTGATTTACTAGGGCCAGGGTTGAGTCAAAATTGTAGAAGATAGAGAACGAGAACGAGAACTCCGACCTAGTAAACTTCGAAGTTGAGGTATGATGATAACGGAAGGATAATTTAAGATGGCGCACTGCCGCAAAGATAAAAGTGTCAACAACGTGTTTAAATACGTAATAATGATGGTTTCCCTCCAGCTATTCCGAATAAATGAAAGATTGAGTGAATATGTAAAAGGTATAAAGTTGATCGAACTGGAGCACATGAAGATTAAAGAAGATCATATATAGATCGTGTGAAAGCTACACATTGATTAGCCATGTTATGGCAGGGCGCATAGATATTAAAAATAAAATATAGACAACAAGCAATTTTTACCAAAAAAAGTTTGCGACCTTGTGATAAAAGCGGCATGAGCTCTAGTATGATAGTCACACAACAATGGACTCGAGGACTCGGAAGTTCTGTATGGCAGACCTCGAGTACTAGAGTGAGACAATGTGTCGGATATCGCCATAATTTAGTTACTAAGAGCAATAAGAGTTTAATATCTTGATTGAAAAGATATATACGTAGCATAATCTAGGTCCAATCATGTCATCAGAAATAAACATTTTAACTGAACTCTTCCTTAATCATAACTCAATTCTACATATATATTTGGAGTAAGCGGGAAATGAAAGGAAAGGCAGCTGCTACAAGCAGAAGAAGAAATAATGGCCAAAAATACATATTTTTGCACATTCTATGTTATCACATCGTAATCTTAAGTTACAATATTTTACTTCTTTCTTACTTCTTGCTTACGGATGTCAGGCTGTCAGACAGAATTGCCCAAGTGCGGAGGATACCATAATGCGATAGTATAATAGGCTAAAATTGGGGGTATCCCTCATCAAGTTGGCGCTCAACATTTTTCCGTATGACTTCTCTTCCCTCCTTTCCCCCCTCTCTTAGTGCAATAATTCCGGTTTTATGCGTTCTTTTCTGAAGGGAAAGGGAGTCCCGGCGATTTTTCTTCTATTTTCCCCTTTGGAGAGAGGACCCCTGGCCGACTGCCTCTCACATAATGACCCATAGAAGAAGGTGTATTGTATAAGAATATCCTATATGCAGAGTTTCTCAGCTATTATACTAGTATGTCGTTATAAATAAAAGTTTTTGAACTTGGATGGGACTGTTTAACATGATGCTCTAATTAGTAGCCTCGACCCATCACTCAAACTTACTGCTCATGTTCTTCCCAAATAACCGCCATTTTGAACCCTTAGTAGGAGCTATTACGCTAGGTTCTCGTTAGTGCTCTTTTTCTGTAAGTACCAATTTGGAAATATTTCCAAATTGAGAAATATAGACTAATATATATATATATATATATCTTTTTTTTTTCTAACTAGGGTTTTAACCCGCACAACCACACTTTACCATAACAAACCAAGAGGCTTACTGCTACGATACGGCAGCACGGATGTTCGAGGACCTAGTCCAAGGGTGTGGTTTTGACTTTGACCTGCCCTTCGGCCATGTCAAGAGGAGCCGAGTGGCTGAGTGCCATTGCCTTTATCTTGGTTTATTTATCTTATTTTCGATATGTTGTTTTGACAGCGATTAGTTCGTATTACTGAAAGGCGGCATCGGCATCGGGAAATATAAGGGAAAATATAAATAAAGAAGATAAGATAATCAAGAAAATTGAAGATGCCCTCTGTCAAGATTTTAAACAATCGATTTTTTTAGCTAGTAATATACGATGAAACAGGCCAAGAAGGGGGGGGGGAAGAGAAGATAATGCTAGTCATCCAACCCAGGTGCATTGATTGCCGTTTAGTGGGCTGTTATAGATGGTAGATGTATTGGTGGCAGCATAGGCCAAAAATGATGAGCAGATGAGATCGAGTAGCACGAACTATTGTGGTATGTCAATTCTAAAGTTCCCATTGCCTTCATTAGAGCAAATCGATTTGATAATGGAGGACTATGATAGCAAATAGTTTTTTTTTTTTAATCATTAATCTTATTAAGTTTCTAGAACTATGAAGATACTTAGCAAATAGTTAAAAGCATGCCTTTTTCTCCTTCTTATATCTCTTGGTTGTACTCGGGTATCGTCAAAAAGAGTATTTGAAAAGAAAACTTTTATGCTGAAGAAGGCTACTAACAGGTTGCCCATGAGCCATTTTTTTCCATCAGTAAACTTATTCATGAGCATGAAGTTACTGTTGAGGTGTTTCTTCCTGCTCTCCACCTCTAAACACTTTCTTTTTTCGGCTATTCGCAGATTATCCGTTTATACTTTTTCTCGTTTTATTTTGGAGAAGGGGAATAACGAATTGGTGGTAAACAGACAGAAATTATCCTTCTAGTGAAAAACTCTGGATTCGATATGAAAGGCCTGTGGGAAGTCTGTGAGCGGACAGAGAGTGTGGTATTTAAGGTAAATTATAGGAAATCAAGTGTAAGGCTATAAAATATGGCGTGGGATGTACTAGATAGAGGGCGTCTATCTCGGCCAAATGAAGTTCTAGTGTGTATTGCTATCGTCAAATCAGGAGTCTTGTCAGTTGATTTTGGAGAGTTTGACGATGATTGCCGCTTGAACTGTGATGGCCAGTTGGCAGTAAAAACAAGGCTAGATTGCTATTTCATCACAATATAAGCGAGCAATGGCCTTTTTCTATCCTTTCTTTTCCTTGTTCTATCTGTACTACATGTAGAACGCGAAGCAAAGGACGTGCTATCAATTTTGGGTTAAAATCCTATTTGGGAAGTTCCACCGATATACAGGGGGCCTTATGATGTTAATGTGAGAATGGGCAGGCGTATTCATGGACTCTCGGGGTTAGTTGGCTGCAAGATTGTTAGTACTAACTTCGCAAGTATCCAGAAAGTAAATTAGTATATTTGTCCACAATTACATGCAAAGATACATGTTTATTTAGAAACCAAGGGGGGAGGGGTCTTGATAAGCAATGTTTTGACTCCATTTCCTTTTGTTCTCTAGACACCTGCAGGCTTATGCTAATAAGATACTATGTAACAGGCGCCTCGGACTTCGCACTTTACAAGTTGTTATTTCCTCAGATTTTTTTTCTTACATTTTCCTCGAGCTGCGTTTTCGTCCCTTTATTATTATTGAACTATTTTTTTTTGTAAATGCCAAAAGTAGAGGAATGCTTTATGAGGACAATTCCATTTATCTAGTAAGGAGGTGGGTGGATGCGTGACAAAACGCCATAGCCTTCCATCAATATCATCAAGTGATTGTGAGTGAATCCAACCCAGATTCTTAGCTTAGAGTAAACGACCAGATAGCTATCTTGTGGTTACTAATAATGGTAGCAGTTCAATGGCTGTTCTCGGTAGGGAGCCTCGTCTAGGAAGCGATCTGCGCTATTTTCTCCGCAAACAGCCTTCACGTTCTACCTTTCGATAGTACGTATCACTGTAACTGTCCAGTCTATAGAGAGGTTGCTTGGCTGCCAGGTGTCGACAGTAAAATGTCCGGTACCTGTCCATATCACATTGCGACTCTACAAGAAACTTTTCTTTTCTATTCTGTCGCCTGTATAGAAACAAACCATCAGTATTTATGCGCCTAAGATATCTCTGTGTTTTCTAGTTAAATGACTGGCCGGTCTGTCTGACTGTCTGTCTGTAGTGTTACTTTGCATTGACATCTACCAGTGCGCCAGCTAATAACCTAGGCGGTGAGCTGGCGGCAAGTGAGGCAAAGAGTCCGTCCTGAACAGAACAGGGAGGGCCTACGCTGCTTGAATAGGCAAAGAGAGTAGTAGTGATAGGCCTTAGATGGAGTACTTTGTAGTGCGTTCAGAATAATGCAGCAAAAAATGATAAAGATAGAGATAACTACTGTATCGTAAGCATCGTAGCTGGTCGTGATACTGTGGTATAGTTACCTTTACGTAGCTATTGCTACTACGTAGATTAAGCTATCGCGAATAGCATATCTTAAGTTTGGTCATATTTTGGGTTGACTCGAGCGCGTACCGTCAGATAATAACCAAAAGCTGGCTATGAAGTGATTAGCATCGTTAGTATCTATTCAATATATGTAGTACCAACAATAGCGAACAAGTGGCCTAGTCCAGGGAGTGGCCTCCTCTAAGCACCTACACCCTAGCAGGTTTCGTTACCTGTATTTCTGGACTAAGCCGGCCTCGTCTATCCATTTTACATTGACCAAGACTGGCGCCGTATGGAACTCAAAAAAGTTCGCGAAGATAAGCCCTGGCCAAGCGGCATCCTGCTTGATAATTGCTGTGTCTGGAACTACACAATATCTCAACCATAAAACCGCGCTCCTTAGCGGCTGAGTCCCTCAGACTTGAATAAGTAGCATCGCGATGATGCTATCAAGAAAAAAAGCCTATCTGTAGGTATATGTATGAGTAGCAGTGTTTGGCGCTTGCACTTCAGATTGATAGTAAGTCTCGCCACGAATAAAACAAACAGAGTAGTCTAAGAGTCGCTATTACTACTTATAGTTGGGCATTCCCTGTATGAGCTCCAGGGCGAAGAGCCGGTCTTTCTTTCTCCAACAAGCCCGTCGTTTTACCAAACATACTATGTAGATCGGGGTGTTGTAGCAATAGTCTCTGTGACATAAACACGAACTAGCTTGGTCGATGCAATTGATGCCCCAAGGCAATGGCATTTGACACTTAATTATCTGTATAGCACTTGCTAATAGATACTGTATCTACATTTCCTTTCAGGGCCGCCCTAGGAAAATCTTAACTTGAATTTGAGGCATGATAAACCACATAGGACTCACCACTTAAACTTCTTTAATGCGTTGGTATCTACATGGTTACGATAAGCTGCAGTTGCGGTATGTCCCCCAGCCTAACTGGTCCTGATAGGGAAGCTCGAAAGGTAAAGTAAGGCCCAGCAAGGTGAAGGGGTTATATTATATGATAATTAGCCGTAGCACTTAGATCATGTTCGCTCTGCTTGGGTAGTAAGAAGCCATCGCTTCTATTCAAAGACAATGGCATAGTAACAGTAGCACATCACAGTGGTATCCCGTGTTTATTTCAGTAGCACGCAGTTACTTAAGCCCTGCTACTACTAGTTGAAAGTAGCAGTAGCACTAGCGCTAGCGCTAGTTAATATCTTCTGCTTTCATTTTTTCCGAGGCGGCAAGCCACCGATGTCATTTCATGGAGGGCATCCAACAACACGTTTGTGGTTATTTCTGATGACACCCGTACGACTATGCTGTACTTTATACAAACCGTCAGCAGTACATATAGCGAATGCCATATATAAATAAATAAAAAAGCTCGAAGATTCCGGGCGTAAATTATTTAAGCTTACACCTGTGCCAATAGTAAGGACTTCATCATGATAAGCCTGGAAAAGAGAAATTATTAAATAGGCAAAAAAAAAAAAAGAAAAAAAAAAGGTCCAGAGCGTTCAGAACGTTGAATATGGCCTGATACTATGGACTCTAGGCCACAAAAAAAACAACGGCAATAGAAGGGATGTAAAGAGAGTGGAAAACAAAGAAAAAATTCAAGCGCCGAAATGAGATAGTAGTAGTCCTGGCCCATCCCATGCCACCCCCGTCTATATCACATTTCAGATATAGGGCTTGTTTTAATTATTGAATGCAATGATTATACTCAGTTTAGCTTGCTGAACTAGAAACAACGGCTCGGTAATTTCTGATTTATTCTCTCTTTCTTGTATCTGACCACTTATTTTTTCGAACAGGACCTTGGGACAGCATGGCGGTTCATTAGGTTAGCGATCATACCAAAAAGGCCAGTAACATAAAAGGTGTCCCTAGCTTCTAACTTAGACTGCCAAAATAGCCAGCAACTGAAGATATAGTCCTCGTATTATACTGCTAGCAGTTAGCGGTACTTAACTAGCTCTTGGATTTTGTTCCTACGGCCAGTCTTGACGACCAAGGCAAAGTCTTTACTAAAGGAAAGCTTAGTTCTCGCCTGTTTTCTTTTCTTGGTCAGCCAGCCATGAGAAATAGCAGGAAGAAACCCTGGAAGTGGCTTAACCAAGTAGAAAGAAAGTAAGAGATGTATGTTTCTACCGAGTTGTCTCCCGCCTGCTGGCCGGCTGGATATACCTCCTTCTCCAAAATTCTTAGCAAGGAAGTAGACGCAGATGTTGCTTTTTGATTAGTAATATTTCCCTATTAGAAACCAGTGTCTGTCTTTCCCTTCATTCTTACTGTCCGGCTTTGCTTGTGTTTATACCCTTGCTTGTTTCCTCCCCTGTCTTTGAAGGAATCGAGGTGACGCCCTGGCCCTTCCTTTTTTTCTCGTTTATATGTAAAGGTTGACTTTTAGTACCCCTGTTGACAAGCAGAACCTGCTCGTGGTTGGTGCGTTACTAATATCATCCATAGTATGATATAAGCACGCCTATCAGGATATATTGTTCATATGTATCTAGTACAAAGAGTGCAAGTTGATAGAACGAATACAAGCTTCCATATATTCCTCACATAATAGCAGAAGCAAGATGACAGTTTCTCAACCATAACGACAGGATTAATCAGAGGCAGGCTCTGTTGTTTTTATTAATTTCTATTCTTACTATCCCTTCAGGCACTAGAAACGTTCAGCCTGCCCTGACTAAAAAATTCCAATGCTGCGCTGAAAAAAATTCCCTTCCATATGTGTTTAGTTTCATTCTAGAGTTCATCTAGAACTGACGTCTAGCATCGTTACTACGTAGACACTAAGGGATATCACATAAGATGATAGCGAGGCTATGTGAAGGTCAGCATCAGAGGATTCTTATTCACTTGTCATGTTTCCTTTTGCTCATATGTGAGGCTACAGCTCCATAAGCTTCCTTGATAAATTGCTATATCTAGTTTTGCATCTTTATCTTCTGTTTTTTTTGGTTCTCTGGCTACTTTAAAGGGCCACGGGATATGATCTCGGGTTTGAAGGAAGGGTGTGCTGCTATCAAGCATAATAAATCATGCCAGGGATTGTCTTTCTTCTAGTGTATTTAAGCCAGAAAGCAGATAAGATACTTTCTTTCAATCTTCATTTTTGAAAGGGCACGGCCGGCTACCGTCTACTTCTTCATGTCTCTCCTCTCTTCCTTTTATCCTCCACAATCCTTCATGCAAAGCTCCATGTCTGTGTGATGCTTGGAAAGCCATGAGTAAGCAGTGACTCGGGAATTAACTCAGCCAACACCCAAAGTTTGCTACTGTTTGTCATGGTAGGCGTTGCTTTATGTTTTTACAGTCCTTAAGATGAGCCGAGGTTTAGAAGTGGGATGGGTTGCTTCATTTAAGAGCAAGATAGTATGTTTTTGTGCATAGTAGATAGGTAGATAATGCAACAAGCTAATTTTACGACCATTACAGCTTCATTTATCATTTGCTAGCTCTACTATTAATTCTCGCTCTCTGCATAAGGAAGCAAGTTTCTGCGGTTTTAGTGGTTAGATGTTTAGAAAGGAAAGGTAAGAGATCAGCAGCAACAGCATACAAAATGATCGGCTTTTTATAACTAAATTATAAAAAAAATCCATTACTCCACTAGATGCTAACTATAATGAGACCAGTGAGCGCTTTGTATGGCACATCTCTACCTATTTGCGAACAGGTGACGCCTGGAATGGACAGTTTTAGCGCATATGTTTAGTTTTTGACCCTAGCCTGCAAAAGGAAGAACAAGGCTTCTACCCAATACCCTCCTTCTCTAGTCTTTTTTTTCTTTCCTCTCCGCTCTTATTTTAACCTTTAAGTGGCAACGACAAGTAGTGCTAGTAGCAGATTAGCAGGTTAGAATGCTACTGAGACTGCTATCTATCAATCCCTCGAGAAAGAAACGGACCGATGTAACTTCTAGACATGTGGAGCGCGGGGGAAAGGGAAGGACCACTACAAACATTAGCTGGGCCTTGATCTTTGGTCTTGACCTTGGATAAGAACGATGAGTCCGGCCTCTTCGCATACGTAATGGGTATCTGTTAATATACTTCCTCGTCGAATATCTTGACCTAACAGGATCTGTACAGAATTGAGCCCCCCCCCCCCCCCCCAACTTTTTCTATATCTGTACAGTGACCATCATTGATCACTATTCCTCTACTACTCTACTACCTTCAACAATATCGTCCCCCGGCTGGCCATGTGAGCGCATATCATCTACGGTACCAGTAAAGCTTTCCTTTACCATTTTTATGCGCTGCTTCATACTACTATATGTACATACATACGACCCTGCGAATCCGCCAGATCTCGCTCTGTGATCTGATCTGGTGTATATCATAGCCGCCAACGTCCGCCCACTCTTTTTTTTCCTGCACGCAACTGCGAGTTACAATGTAATATGTATCCTTGTATTTGGTACAGCAGCACCAAACAAGGTCATGCTTCTCTACTAATAACTAGTCCTTATTGCACCCACCACTATGTAGTTCTAAACGGCTTCGCTCGACTTGCAACTGCAACCGCTACTGCATCACTCTCACTAGGTGCTATGCCTCCCCTTCCTCTTTGTGCATATCATGGTCTTCTCCCTTGGCCTCTTTCTCTGTATTCTTTCGTTTTCTAGTGCCTTCTCTGTGGCTCCCTTCGCTTCCTGCCTGCTTCCTCCCACGTTCGTTAAACAGCCAGTTAAACTTGAGAAAGCAACCACTGTAAACGGCTACTACAAAACCAAGCATAAATTTTATCTAGGCACATACAACACTACAAGCAGTTAACCAAGTAGTCAAGCATGTAATGATATACGCCCTTAGAATCTGCTCAACTTTCAATGCAACTACAAAACACCTTCTTGTTAGGACGAGAATATCTACTATATCACAGTCCTTATCTCTAATTATCCACAGCTGTCTGCGGGGTTTTCACGGCATACTTCTATCATCAACCCCAAATGCACGATAGTATTAAAGTAATACGAACACCATCCAGTGACTACTAACTGGCGCAATTAGCGTCATGTCTGCATGTCGCAAGATAAAACTAAACCACGTAGCCAATTTATGATTCTCCAGGTAGTATACATACTATAAGAACAAGCCAGCACTATATCTGAATAAGTCTCGCTTCTTAATGGGGTTAGGGTTCCCCGCCAGGCTGTCTATGAAGCTTTGGCCAGCTTCCACTTTTGTTCTCATATTGTCTATTGTTCGGCTGCATTGGTAGAGCAACTGCGGGTACGGACGATTTCCACCAACTAAGTCATACGATGTAATAGTATATAGTACATGATAAATTCCCTTGGTAGTCGGTCAACACAAGCCGCTGCTACTATGTAGTATGATCTCTCATTCTCCCATCTGATCATGATCAACTACGAAAAGAGCACAATGAAGGTATAATATATAGGGTTACTATAACCCTTCCGTGTAAATACCAGTCCCATCCTCTTTGGATTTACTTCAACAAAGCTCACACTAGTACCAATAAGACTTACTACGATTTTTATTTAGTAGTATCGACTTTGTTAGCTATTACTAATTTTAACTCTGCAGTAGCAAATGCCCCAGTGAAGGTAGCATTTCTGGCGGCAGTCATTGTACCAAGACCATACCAAGGACTTGTAAGCTACTGGATATATATTACATTAGAGCTTTTAGCTTAAGAGATGTGGCATCCGCATTGTATTGTGTTGTAATGAAAATGTCAAGTTTTAACTAGAAGAAATTTGTCATTGTCTATTATAAGAAATGGACGTAGCAATATTTTCAGCTTGAGGTACATTCCTTGGTAGACTGCCTCTGGATAAATGAAAGAGCAACATATTAGTTATATATTATTCTAGTAGCTCAAATTATAGAAACATAGCCAAAGGAGAGTCAAAACCAACGAAATATTATCTGTTCCTCCCAAGATCTTGCTCTTTCTGTAGGCCTTCCTAGACGGCCGCCCACTCACTTCCCATACCTTAGCTGGACGAGATAATTTCTATAATTTTCGTTTCTTTTGTCTCGCTGCTTATCTTGATTTCATTACGCTAACATGTCTGAGTGGAGAAGGAAAGCCTCTTCCCCCCTCCCATCCACCAAGGAATGCTTATCTATAGAAAGCTAACAGACAAGGGACGGACATATGTATCTAATTAACTTTAGCTACAGCTAAATGCCAGAGGTCTATAAAATATCACGAAGCTAATCATCTTTAGTCACTTGGATAGAGACTGTTTATGTCTTTATATCGGAGCTCAATAAGCCGTCTATAAATTACACTCAGTATGCTTGAGAATTGCACTGTCTTTCCCCTATTTACGTATAATTCTGTCCGTTAGTGCCCTGCATGAATATGCCCAACCAGTCATTAACAAAATATTACAAGTTAGAGGAACTTTGACGAACTAGTGGCCGGCGCTGCGTTGTTTGTTGATATCAAAGACACGGACTGGCTGAAGCAGATTTATGGATGGACCTCGATAGTGGTGACCATTGCCAATAAAACTCAATGCCTTGATTCAGCTTGACATTATTAATATATCACGGGGCCCTGTTTTGATTCATAATTTGACAGTTAGTGTGAGTTACAGTTGTTACCCTGCCTGGATCAATAGAAGATACCGCATGATTACACTGTTCGTGTTAGATACTATAGTTATAGTTATAGGCCTTCACTATGTATAGCATTGGCACTTATCTCCTGTTATTATCATCGGGATAATCTTGAGAATAGTCTCAACATTAGTATTAATAAACACATTAGAAACTGCATCTGATATACCTAGACTTTTGCCTATCCTTCAAGGAACACTGCTAAATATGAAAGCATGAGACGAACGTGATCTAGAATATGACACTAAAAGACATAGCAGATTCCTACGCCAAGTAAGTCATCCCACGATGATGAAATAGGGCATAGACCAGTAAGCATCTGACTACTATATGAGACAGGAGATGGTGGAATGAGAAACTAAAAAAATAAAATAAAACTATTTGGCCAAGTTCAGATAGGAAGAAAAAACCACAACGTTAGGCTTGTTATGCTTAGCGTCATAAACTAAGAGATATTGGGTATACTTGATCTTTAATGTGTTAGCCTAGAGTGGCATCGACTTAGAAGGGAGCAAAAAGAACCAGGCTCTGTTGTAACTAGCTCTGAAGAAGCTTCCAATTCTATTATATCTCAATGTAACCTTGGAGCGTGTCATGTCATGTGAAATCAAGCACATAATCTACACTTGTGTCATATTGCAAAGAATCGCCCAATTGATATCTTTATTCATCAAGTTACAATCACATGCTGAATATCACAAGTGTAACCAATTGAGGACTAAAAATATACTGATATGGCACGAGTATCATAAGCTGTTATATGGCGTCTTGTTTATATGTATATTTTATGATCATCAAATTTATTCAGTTTCTAGAACTTAGGAAGATGGAATGGCGTCTTGTTGACTGGGGCTTTTTAGTTTTTTTCAAATAGCTCGGCAAAATATTGAACAACCCGAGTTATCGCAAACCTAGAACAACCAAGAGAAGGAACATCTTGGTTTCCATTCCTCAAACAAAGAATAGTTCTAACGTAATTCGATACTATTCTCCGGGACGCTAGGGAGAAGAAGAAAATAACGACAAAAGGCCTTATTTGTAACAATAAGTCATTTAAAAAAACTACTCACTACTAGATTACATGTTAACTATGACAAGGTATTATTTTCAGTTGGTTTCTGTATGTCTTGTCTTGACTTTATATTGCGTGAATATGCTATCCGAGCTTCCGGCCAATTTTGTTGCATATACAGTGTTTTATGGGAGGTCTGAATACCATTGAAATAATTATTATTACTCACTGTGGCTGGTATTTTATATGTTAGTTTGATTGGTAGGCACAAGACCCTAAAGGTCTTTGCATCAGCATTCCCGCTAGCTTCTAACCTTGGTAAATTTCAAGGGTTTTTGCCATAGTGGTAGCAGTACCTACTGGCCTCTTTCCAAAAAAAAAAAAAAGATGAAGAAAAGTGGCGCACTTTTTCTATTAAATAATGAAAGGATATAGAGAAGATACCATCTCTTTGATCCTGTAGTGATTACTACGAACTACACTAACTGAATGCTACTAGTGTTGCTCAGGTTTAATACACTAAGCGAAGCCATCTTTTCTGGCCTTGCCTTGTGATGGTAGTCCAGCGCAGATCCGACAAATGACGACTTAGACGGGCTGCTATTACCATGGTATACTGTGAACGGGCCTCTTAGTCGATGCTTGCTACGGCTAATTTGCTAGTAGTAACAAGCTCTAAAAGGTGGATTGCATCAGGTAGCTAGGGAAATTCATCGACAGAGAATCCCGGCGAAGTAGATCAGAAAAAGAGGATAGAAGAGAAAGAAGAGTAGAGTGATGCACAGATGAATATCCTGACTATCTTGAAACGGTACGGCTGTTGATCCTCACGCGTAGATTATATGACAGGTGTTCCTACAGTAGTACAACTGCTTCTTTATATCTATCTAAAATGCGTAATAGCGAAATTCAATAACTAGACTAGTAAGCAGCGTCACTGCGAAACAAAAGTTTGGCCTCGATCTCGAGCTCAGGTGGTACTACTACTACTACTACTACTAACTTTACTTTGAACAGCCTGCCGTGTAGTGTTTCCAAGTGACAAGCAGCTCAATGCAACCTTTTTGACTCTTACGATTAAGAATGATCAGCTAGCCGGTCCATTATTGACATCGTTTTTGCAACATAAGCTGGGTGACTGTCAAGGAGAAATACACTAGTGAATAAGCGGCAAGATGATAGGTGCTCTAAAGATAGTGGGACATTGACACTGGACCTTGGACTCGACTTCGGACTCGATAAAAAGTTGATGGCAGTTTTTTTTTAGAGGCGGAAATTTTAGAGTACAAGTAACAGGGCATATTAACAATAAGATGGCTCGCTGAACTCTTGCCTAGGCATATTTGTCAGATGGGGACACGTCAATAATTTGCTAAAGCCTAAGTAATCTAGGAGAAGATTGAATGAACCGATGAATTAGGAAAAGGGCTTGATAAAGAAGTGAAAGGCACAGAATGTTCGACGATCATGAATCAAATCAGCCAATATTTGGAAAGGAAGAAAGAAAGGCAGATAGTACGACTCGTCATTATTGGTCTTGGTGCGAAAGAGATACTACTAACTAATGCGAAACCCTCGCTTGTTTAACAGATACTAAGACAAGAGCCCCAGCCTTGAGAGAAAGAGATATATACTAGTACTACGCTCAGGGTTGATAAAACCACTGTGGAAGGGGCTTTTGGCTTTGTATCCTTCTATGCTACTATGACAAATGGAAGTCTAGTAGGCGAATCAGCTGGGCTTTACTGAATTTGCGTAATTCAGATCGAGAAACTATCTGACTAAACAATATGGGGGGTGTATTTCGAAGGGGATATCCGCGCTTATGAAGTTAGGAGCGATTTTTGCACACTTGGTTCTTTGAAATTAGCGCTAGTTGGGCTTCTTAGTGGACGGATGAGTTCTCATTATACGGAGTAAGAAATAAGTTTAAGTGAGCTAAGAAGAAATAAAAGGCGAAAGGAGTGTTACATGGTTAAGAAACAAGGAGGGGTTCCTTTTTTGCTATGTCGAGTCAGGGCTATAATATCATACCTCGGTGGTATGAAGCAGGACGGAAAATCAGGACTGGAGTGAGAAGAGAGAATAGCGATAACAAGGGGCCCTGAGCAGGCTGGGCTAGTCTGAGGCTAGGGGGATTGATTTTCAACTTTTCTCTTATAACGAAGTTTTCGAGGAAAGGCATATAATATTGTATAACTATCGAATGGATAGATATTTTCGAGATAATCATTGGAAGAAAAGGGCCCATGAGCTAACACTCTGACAAGGCTTGCTCGAAATAAGAGTGATGACATGAACCTAAGTAATAATAGTACCAGTAGCTCTCAGTGAATCGAAAATTTGGATAACACTAATAATGAATCTAAAAGTACTTCAAAATAAAATACGGGAGACTGCCAAGTACTGACACTAGGCTGAAGGTTAAGGGCACTGGAAACATGGCTGGCCGGCCGCGAGATTGTATTCTATAGACATGAATGTTATCAGGACTACTATCGTGTTATATCTTCTTCATGGGGTACTACTTGCTATGTACGTATATCAAACAAGCCGGAGTCATATCTTCTAGGACGCATGTTACAGTCACATACAAGGGAGTACCTGCAAAATACCAAAACAAGGGAAATTGGGAGAAGACAGCGATGATTAGTCAAGTTATCAGTGATAGCAGTACAGCATGCCAGGGACTTTGCTTTGTAAATCTGAAAGTTAAACATAATCCAAGACGACATAACATTAAATAGTATTCATCGAACTAAGTCGCCTACAGGGATACCAGTTTCTTGCTTAGCATCTATTCGTAGTATTGTATCTTACAGTACTCTCGTTAAAGTTAAGTAAAGAGTTGAAAATCTTACAGTACTACCAATGCCATGTTTTTCCTGCGTTATGGGCGTCAGTGACATTTATTCTTGACGTCGTTTTCAATATATGGTATCGGAAGTACACAATAGGCATATAATGAATATTACTTAGTGCCTTTGGGCTTTCGGTGTCTACCATTATAAAGGAAGGGCGTGATATCGAAACCTCTAAAGTACGCAAGTATTTGATTGACAGCGGACCAGACGTGGCCGTACCTTGAAATTGACAGATACACCTTTGAATTCTGTTTTCGATAGTTCGTCAAAGATAGGAGACCAAAACAAGGCGATAATTCAAGGAAAATCTCATTTCGAACCTTTTTGACAATAGATTGGGAAGTACTACCAGTACATAGCATGGAATACATATATCAGGGCGCCTAACATTGCTATATCAGAAGGCTAGCTATTAATTCTTAATATAGCATCTTGACATAGGGACTGCTATGAGCTCCGTGCTATAACCTTAAGTACTCTTCCCACCCACCCATGCTATAGCGATCTAAGCAACCAGTTGACACATCAGGAAAATGTGAAAGATAGTTAGGGATCTTATGCTATAGGCGTCAATGAGAAGTATCGAAAAATGAGAGAAAAGAGCAGGCTCTGTTTTGTTGTCCCAATATTTTTCTCTCAACTCTTCTGCTATTGTTTGTGGCGCCGAGGTGGACAAAGCTTCTCTCGACACAAGGCTGGACGGGTACGTAGTTGGCCTGTACACATATACGACCAAGGCCTTTAGACATTTGTCATATCTCGCCGGGCCATTGCTCTTAATTATGCTATGCCACTGATAAGGCAGCGCAGCATTATAATAGGTCTATGCCTAGTATGGTAGCTGTGATGTGTCCGTGGGCACTTTGGGCTGAGGTTGGGCAAACTTCTTTCTTTCTCTGTAAGCTTTTATTCCCGAGACAGCCGGCTTCGAGGCCTTTTCCATATGAAAGTGTCCGGGCACGGGTGATTCCGGCGATGGTCTTTCGATGTGGCTTTGAGGTTGAGCTATAGAGACAGTATATCGAATAGTTCCCTTGTGAAGTTCTTCAACGAGGAACTTGTTAGTCTTCCAACCAAAAGAAAGCATTTTTTTTTAACTCATTACTCGATTAGAAGTTAACTATGACGAGACCAAAGAAAGCATGTAAAGCAACTCACTGCGATTAATCGATAATAGTGTGAACCTTGCTGACTTCATTCTGGGAACACGTGAAAATTGGCCGGAACGTTGAAGTTTGGTTCATTGCTATGGCAAGTTACACCACCAAGACGGCTCAAGTCGTGATCGCGCAACACAGAGAATTCACATAAACAATGGCTGCTACATTCCTATGAACTAAAGGTCCCTGCGACTGGCAGTTGGGGGCCTTGCCAACTAGCTTAGCAAGAGCGCTGGATTGCGACTCTGTATTTTTTCTAAAGGCCACAAGCCTCTGCATCTCTCTTTTTGCTTAGGAGAGAAAACAACATGACAGGCCGAGCCACACTAGGCCCATCTAGCTTCGGTATGAACAAAAGCAGCATCTATAAAATCGGACGACAACGGGCTTTGACCAGGCTAGCCAGTGTCTGGCCTGGATCCGAGCGTGATGTTGATATAGCCTCTGTTGGCTCATCCAGCTAGGCTGCTACAGTCTTATAAATGCCATTTTGCAAAAGGCTGGCTTACCTGATCGAGTAGCCCACGAGCTAAGAAAGGAGATACTATGATCGAATCATTAATTAGCAATGAGGCAGTGTTTTTTGCCGTTAAGCTCGCCCGGATGCTGTATAGTTGGACGGGCCGCATAATGAACCTTGAGAAAAGCTCTTGTATTGTTTGTCTATCAGGTACAAATGCCTGGACCGTATTAGATTTAGAGCTATAAGAAAGAGGAAACAAGGGAAATAGAAAAAAAAGAAAAACAATTAGGGACGAACGGAGGCAATATTGCGACTTGAAGCTGTGTTTTATCTTCTTGGTAACTCCGACTCTCGAGCTAACTTGGAGGGGTTAGATGATTGATTGATGCTATATTATTCTGCCTTTGCGCGTTTGCACGGCATAAGGTCCGCATTAGGGCTTAGATGAAAAATATCCGGAAGGTTACGTATGATCAAGGCTTATTCCTAGCTCTAGAAGCTCGGGATTCTGGGACGAGCGACTTGAAAATGCTAGGAACAGGCGAAGAAGATGATCGGAAGCAGGTCTCCCGAACAATCAAAAGATCTTTGTTTGTGTCCTGCCTGGTCCTGGTCTCTAGTGTAGATAGTCAAAGTAGACCTTTCTATTGCATTGGTTGGTAGCCTGGACTTGTGGGCAGACCAAAGTCCAAGACCGTTGGACAAAGTGGCAATAACTGACCATAGCCATAGTACTAGATGGTGTTATAGGTTCACCATTCGCACTATTACAAGATGGTGCTGACCCTAGCTTTACAGAGACACGACGCTACAAATACACCCTACACTTCAAAGACCACAGCTAAGCCAGGGCCCTTATCAAGTTCATTGTCACTGTAATAAGCAAAGCGGCTAGATGGGACAGGAGTCTTGAGCATCGTCTTGTCCGCTAAAAGAATGAGAAAACAGGCGATGATGGTCTGTTCGCCGATTTTATCTGACAAGTTAGCTCCAATTGCTACTGCTACAGCTAATTCTTCTAGTTTAGCCAGGATCCATGTTTGGTTGTTGTTTTAAAACATGCCAGCCAAAAGTAAGAGCTACGAAGGCAGATTGTAAAGGTATGATGTGAGTCTATATCTATCACTATTTAGTAAAAGACGCATGGTAAGCTCGGTTCGAATAAAGCGAACACTCACCTGAAAAAAACAAGGCTGCTGACCTCGGAAGAAAGCTAAGATGACGCCCTAGACAGCGACGGCCGGCTTAGATACGGCTTCTACTGGCTGATAAGCAAGATTTGTCTCTCGATAAACTCTGGTTCTGGCATTAGGGGATCCGTCTTGGATACTACGCTTTGGATACCTTTTGATCACGGCATATTATCATTCTCGGCCAACGAGAATGGAAAGAAAAGAGAGAAAGAGTTAAGGATAGACGGACAAACGCACCACACATCTTTGATAGGCCGAAAAAGCAAGCGATGGATGCCCTGCAGGTTTGTACTGTTTCTTTCTCTTCCCACCTCTCCAGATATAGCACAAGTTAGCTTTGCGTTCAGTGGCTAGACTGGCAAGGCGCTACTGCTTAAACACGTGTTTTATTCTCAATCAAATATCAAAGATAACCAACAACCACTCTCTCTACATGTTAGCCTCTAGCGGTTGATTACTCATAGCAATCTCTAACGCACGAGGACCAGGTTGATTAAGGACTATTTGGCCTTCTATAAACAGGTATAGCTTTGAGCGTAGCGAAGTATCTATAAGATGCGTAGCCTTATATAGTGTTCTGAAGGACTACTTAACTAAGATATATTGAATGGGAAATATAGGCCGCAGCTTAGGCTGAGGAGTGGCCCGCCCTCGAAATTGGCACAAGCTTCAAAACCTGGCCAAAAGACAAGGCCGGAATACTATGTATACAGAACTACTACTAACATATACTCGAAAAGAGATCCCCTTCTAGGATTCTAGCTAGTAAACTACCTGACCGCTGATGTAGGTTTTATTCTGCTGAACTAGAATAACAACGGAAACTACTACCGTTTAGTTAGTGGTACGTATGACCTTGCACAAGCTTCTTGACTTCCCTTCTATTCAAAATGACGAGATGGCTGGCTACTCGGAGAAATAAATGGAGGCACTTGTTTTTATCTCCTTTGATAGTAAGAAACAAGACAATATCCCGAAAGCCCCGAGGTCTAGCAAGAAGTGTCTTTGGCTCGGAGATATTTCTCCAGACAAACAAGATGTCTTGGTGACTATGAAACGACAAAAGATAATGTAGACTCTGATATCTCAGACTGCAGGTCTTGTTTTCTGTCCGCATTAATATTTGCTTTCGTGTATAGTCCTCTAGTTCCCCCCCTCGAAAGAAACGGCGTTGCTCTACTTGTTTCAAGTCATCTGAAGTTGCGTATGGTAACCTCGAGCTTAGAGTATCAGTTCACACTGTTGGGTAAGGTTCAACTAGTCTTTGCCTCAAACTGGGATAATGCCTCATAGCTCGGGGAAACTTCCGCGGCGATTTGATACGGCAACGGCCGGCGCAGACATTAGCAGTAAGAAGTTCTTTCCCTCACAATCCCCTACCAAAGATGAAGAAGGTTGGATTATTAGACATGGCTCATAGATCTATGGTGTGCGAGAAAACTACAAGAATGCCATGGACTCTCCTGTGTGCTGTCTGTCACGATATCCACTACATGGACAAGTATATCGTATCACTGGCTGAGTAGTCACAGCAGCAACGCGTACCTGCTTGATGCCTCAGAGCCGACACGACAAAGAACAAAGAAAGATCAAGACATGAGACACAAAAGATAGGTATACTTGTCAAATTGTCTCGTGGTAGAATCGAGACAACTGGCCGAGTAACTGTGACATCAAGATCTGGGAGCCAGACGGGTTTCGGCTAGTCTAACTGCAACACGAGCAGATAGGAGACTTTGTTTCTCCTGCTTTATCTCTAACTTGCTTCCACCCATGTATTCTGTTAATAGCATGACATTGGGTTTTGTACCAAGAGGTTCGGACGTAAAGCCGGCTAGACGGCTAGCTCAGCGTTATTTTCAAGCAAACATCGCTATCCGCTTATTCGTATAATTAGTACTGGTAGCAAACATCACTGTTATGGTATGTGAATACTACGGTTAGTGTGGGCTAATATAGCGGTGAATCAACAAGTAGGGGGGTATGACATGGCTGTAAAAAGATAGTAGTCTTGATGCTACAGTCTAGACGTTGATATGGCGACATTCTAGCTTTTCTTGGGCCTTTTACCATGAAACGTATATTGGCAGCAAAATATCGCGACTATAGATGAAACTAGAAGCAGAGAGAACTATATCATCAGTCTCCAGTGATTTCACTGCAAATAGCCATCACAGCCTGGCAGAGTTCCATGGATAAAAATCCCAACTAAAGGTCTCATATCTACAGCTCCACTAGCCAGCTGTAGTGTAATCATAATCAATGCCCAATTGCTACTAATCGGCCAATAAATGGATGCAGTAAAGGCAAACAGCGTTGTCGTATTCATCCAAACATCGTAATATAAGATGATATATAGAGACTGACTTAATATTGGGCTAGCTGTGCAAAGCCGATTTGGTCTTGGTCTGTAACTAAACTTGTCAATGTATCATAGTTTCTGATATTGGGCTTCTTGTAAGAGTCTGATTTCATTCCCCATTTGTACAAACGTCCAGTATTGCTAGATTAGCCGTGGTTACAACAAGATATAGGACTGATGGTATAATATGATATGTTGGTTATAGGTGGTCCGGTCCATCCTAGCACTTTTCCTTGTATCATTTCTAGCAGGGAATCAGATAGAAAGAACACAAAAAAGGGTAGGCCCTTATTTGTGTTTGCCAGAGTCTAACAACAAGACAGACTCTTGACTTGTGGAAGGAAGAAGATAAGTAAGAGCCTGAGGAAGGGGTTACTATATTACAGGCCTGATATATGCGGTTTTTTTTTTTTTTTTTGCCTATGCTCTTGCTCTCCTTTGTTGATTGCAAGGAAAAAAACAAAAGTGATAATTTAGTTTACTATTGTCTGACTGTTGATCTGACTGTAAGCGATTCTCAGGTTGGAAGGGAGGCGTGTGGTAGATATATTCGACTCTACAAAATATTAGTATGCTTGAAATTCGGCCTAGGATGGCAGATTCACGTCGCGTTAATCAACCACTTGGAACTGGGCCACATATTGTTTGATATTTCATAATGATGGAGTGATAAGGATATCCTAAGAAGCTGCATGAGACAAAAGACATAGGCTTCTTCATATCTCCAAGTAGTGTAATTCTCAAGGGGCGTGTGTATATCTCCTAATAGGCCTAATCTTGTCCCTAATTGAAGAAACAGTAATGAAAGGAGTTCTGCATATTGTGTTTATGCCCAAACTCAGCCTAGCTAATTAACAGATTCGACAGCTCCCCCCTCCCTCACCATTCCAGGTTCGTATTTGGGAATTGTGGGTGAGCCATGACGTTATTTAGGCGTAGTTCAAGGACACATTCATCTTGTTTGAATTCTTTGGTTACAGAGAGAAGAAGAAGAAAAAAAAGCAAGACTAGGGTATTCCTGTCTTATGTTGCCGATATCAAGCTCTTGAAGATCTGATGATTATTGCCAAAAGAGGCAAAATTCTCAACACGGAGATCGCCAAGTCGCCCTGAATCTTGAGCAAGGAAAAGGAAAAGAGCGGAAACTGCTAGACGAAAAGAAGACAGACAAAAGGATCGTCGTCTACTTGGTTGGTTTTTGGCGTGACTGCAAGACAACCGTTAGGAGAAAGCTCTTTCAACATGGCATGAACGGCTATCTCGTCGACCAGATATTCTGCCTTCAAGTTACCAAGTTTTCAAGGCATAAATCCCTGGAAGACGGGCAAAAACTGCCATGTTCCGCTTGGGCTAGGACGCTGATTCACGGGCCGACAGGCGTCTCGACGGGCCTGCACGAAGTTCTCCCAAGAACTAAGACTTTTTCCCTTTCATTTTCATGGCTGGCCTTGTTCTTCTGCCTGTCTGGATTTGATGTTTTGAATATCTTAAATGCCGAGGATGGCAGCAGCGTAGCACGTACGCATATCATTTCTTCTTGTGGCTTCGAATTTCTCAGGATACATGGTGACCTATACATGTATATACAACGGGACTGAATGATACTGGCTACTAACTTGCGTGACACACTGCACTAGCTAACAGACATCCTAGTGTAGTATCGTCAGGACGTTCTTATCCGTCTATGCATGGAGAGCGAGTTTATCGAAACGCAGGCATACTATACGTGAGACATACATATCAGATATTCTCAGATATTCAATGTTCAATTTAATGTTCGCCCTGCGTTGCTATGGTTAGCATCCTCTATTCTTTGTCTATCATACGTTGAACATCCAGATGTTCTATTAGTTTTAACAAACAACATAATAACCACTTACACTCTGCTTTTACTTGTATGTACTTTAATAAAAATCGCTTCAGCACCGAAACTTGGCGACGGCAAAGTTACAACCAATACTACTCTGCATGTTGCCTCCTCCCATTGTTCTCGGGTTCTCCTTCTTGAAGACACTCTTGGTGGCTTATCGGACAAAGAGCAAATCTGCAACACCGAGAGCCCAACCTGGAAAAATAT
Organism: Endoconidiophora polonica; assembly: GCA_001856765.1. NCBI lineage: Eukaryota > Fungi > Ascomycota > Sordariomycetes > Microascales > Ceratocystidaceae > Endoconidiophora > Endoconidiophora polonica. The sequence goes on along the minus strand of LXKZ01000204.1, from coordinate 81,048 downwards.
AACAAATATTCAAAGAATATAGAATATAGAACGAGAATATTATCTCCCTCCCCGAAGAGGTAATTCAGATACAAATACAGAGGGGGGGAGGGGGGGTAGAGCCAATTCTCCCTAACGTTTGCTGGTTTACTGTCTAGTAGTATTATGAGCTTTGACTATGACACGAGCAAACATGAACCAGAGCAAGATAGCGCCTTTACGACGCTAGCATGTAGCCTTGGCCTCTCTATTTTGTGTATTTTATTCCATTCTCCTACTCTTCCATGTCTAACCGCGCGAGATAACGCCAACATAGCAACGTTTTACTTGACTGTTGTAGTAAGAGATACGCCCTGTTTGAATCCGTTCTATAGCACTTATATTTTTCTCTAGTAAAGCACATACTAGTGTTCTTCTCTCGCCGTATTCATCACGCCTAGTAGGTGCTATGCCTCAGCCGACGCCTGGAGCCAAGCAGTTCCCTAGCTCTCGCTACTATATAGAGATGGCCAAGCCTATTTTGTTGTCTAGTTGCCATCTTTCAGGGGGGAGGGGGCAGCGTTGCTTCAAGATAGACCTAGCAGCAGATACAAGAACAGGTTAGAAAACTGTTAATGCAACAGCCGATCTCATACTAGAGCCAGGACTTGCAATCGCACTGGAATTGCTACATTATCCTCCCTTCCATTTGTCTTCCCTCCTGAGATCCTCTGCCACATGTCCAGTGAACATGGCACTCAGAGTAAATCGAGAATATGCCATTGTTGCAGTGCTACAGGACACCTCAAACACTGCCATGTCACTGCTAGGCTGTCTATAAGATATCCAGGAACCGCGTCTCGAGTCTGGAACTAAGATATCTAGACGCCCATTCCAAGCTAGTACATATCCTATACTTCTCCTTATCTTTCACCCCCAATATTCCCCTGAGCGTTCTACCCTACTCAATTGTCTTCCTAGTTCATGTTCCATGATATTGCTAGAGCTAGTCATTCTAACATGTAGTCGAGGTTCAAATAGTTGTGATACATAGGGAAAAGCGAGCCGTTTCTGCACATTCACGGGATGATACATGGACTGGCAGTAGATGTGATGCCTACCAAGGTCTCTCCGGTCACTGTTAGCCAGTCAAATCATAACCAGGGGGAAAAAAAAGCAAAGCGGTATATGTCCTTTCAATGTGCAATAATGGAGTTTGACATAGTATTAGGCTTTCCATCTAACAAACCGTTGTGCCGTTGTGCTTCTATGTGTAGCGTGTAATGTCGCCTTGAGAAAACACTTCCCTCTTGTCTAGGAAGCACTACCTTTGAAGAGACAGGAGGGGTGGTAACAAGGAGAAACATCAGAGAAAGGCAAAAAGGGAAGAAATGATGTCGGGAAGAGTAGGAACTGGCACGACGTTGTCTCTAACTGACTGACTAGATGCCTGCTAACTGCAGTCTTTCACTGCTATACTAGTGGACACTACGAATCTACTGAGAGAGGCCGGTTCCTAGATTCTACTTAGCATAACCCTCATGATCTTAGAACATTGGCTAATCCCACTATACTAGGCTGCTGCGTGAGTACCCATCATTTTTTCCCAGACAGCTCGCTGTCTTGTTTTCTCTCCATTTCCTCTATACCTTCGATACCCATCTGTTATTGCTATCACGTCCGAGGCTCTCACATCAGATCATCCTCGGTATTTTCGCACGCAAAACATCTGGTGTAAGTGACACTCGGATCATTGGTTTCTTGTACTTCTTTCCATTACAAAGTCTCTCACAAGGGGCGCCATTGCTCTACAATGCCTCTCCCCAAAGCCCTGATCGGCTCTTTTCAAACCCGCCTATACCACCTTCTCGATATTATAGATAGAACATAAACTGCTTGACATCTTGGTTATCGTCACTTGGCTTTGTTTTCCATGTATACCAGCGTGAATCTTTTATGCAAACCACCCCTTTCCTTTAGAATGTCTCCCTTAACAATACCTTGCCACAATGACATGTGCCCCTTCCAATTTATGTATGTTCACATACACCTATGATCTAACTAGTACTCCAGTGCTACCCCGTGGACTACAAGATGCTACCAAAAGCTGCAGGCTCTTTATCACGTAGTCACATCCCAAATATATTGTTGCTAGCATGTCTCCGTATACCAAATTCAAATTCAAATTCAAATTCAAATTTAAAGAAAAAAAACAAATAAAAATAATAATGGCTGAGCCAGTGGCGCCATGTACTCACATACATAGCCGAGATATCGGTTACTGAGCTACTTTTATAAGGAGATATCCGGAGTGTGTAATAAACGCAATCAGAAAAAAGGACCACTAAGTACAATTTTTATGGACAGACTGGCAACTTCCTCGCTTGATTCTGAAATACGACCGGCCTGCCGTACACATAAACACTAGCCTTTATTTAATTTCCATCTCAGCCAGTAGCCACTTTCCCATATATATATATCACTATGAATCTCATAATTGTGGAGGGGCGTGTGCGTCTAGCATTGTCTCCGTCTCCAAGTAAACATTAAGCCTCTTCAACCAGCCATCTAGCCTGCATATTACTATTATAATCCATCATCGGGAGCCGCTAGCAAAACCAGGTCACATACCATTCTATGACCCATACCCGCTAAAACAAGTTAACTGGATATCAGATAGGACTAGAAAATACACTCAACGACACGCCCACTCCTCAGCTAGGCAGTCCGTAGCCGCTGTGGCAGTTACATTGGCCAATTTATGTCTATATCTCTACCCCAATCAGAATGTCTACTGTCATACTACCCATATTTCACAATGTGGCTACAGCATAGCCCTCTAGATTATAATATCTGCTTTGCCACGGGACAGGAAAAAGGGGACCGTTTTTTTTCTATTTCCTTTTAATTTTGACGCTCTCAATAGAGTAGCCAACCACGAACGGTATCTTTAAGCCTACAGCTTGGTATGCTTTGCTTTTTCAAGAGACACGATGAAGATATATAGTACCCTACACCAATACGCCGTTTTAGGGTATCAATAGTAACGATACAAGCAGCCACTGCCGTGCATGCAGGACTTACTTTACAAGGTGTCTTCGCAGAGTTGTAATCCAGCTACAGTCCCGTTATCATAGATATAATAGAAGCTTCTAATCGCTGGACTCTCAGTCGTTTATGTTAACGTTATACAACTTTGTCTTTGTATATGTACTGTGTGCATGACAATAGACACGACGATTCTTTCCTGTCTTGATAATGCCACGTTTTTGCATATCTTGGTTTTTCTTTTCGGAAAGAAAAAAAAGAAAAAAAAGTCCTTCAGGGAGAAAAAGCAAAAAGCAAAACAGCACATTGGGCAAAGCAGCTCCATTTTTCCTCTATCGGGGCAAGCTACTTGATGATGCTGTTTATGAAGTTAGTTGCTATGATGTCGTTGTGGCTTCCATAACCACGATCTTCTATAGAGTGAGCTATGTTTACGCGCCTTTTAAGTGCGCTCCTGTTCAACAACCGATCTTTTTTCCAATTTTTACAGGCTTCCCCGAATTTGATAGCTTGTCGTTTAGAGCGATGAGGTTCTGAGTTTTCTGGTAGGGTTATGACGGCAACCCTGATACGTATAGTAACTCTGTCAAATTGTAGTTAGCTTAATATTCTGGGGCTACTACTAAGGTAAGGGTTTAATAACCCTTTAATCACAAGTATCTAAAGCCTTAATTTCCGTATGGAGTCGGACTTTTTAAATTTAGTTTACGATAGCAGATCTCTAATGTCTGGATATCAACGAGAAATACAATATCGCGCACCTTATCTGTTGCTAAGTTAATTCAAATATCCTCGGCAGCGAAAGCATCCTTCCGTATATTTTCTTAGTCCTGGTCTGTTCTCGGATATCCGATAGTTTGACGCTGTACGACTTCACAATATATCACGATATAAAACCCTTCCTACTACCAGACCACTACGAAGTGCAAGACAAATTAACTGCCGACTTTCCCTCACTATCATAAAGTTATCACTTACTAGACAGAAGTAACTAGGGATAGTCAAACGAACTCTAAAATGTCTTCCCGTTTGGCCACTAGCCTCACACGGCGTCTATATTCCTCTTCATCATCCACCGCTGCCATCCTTACCACACGCACCCCCCGTCCACACCCTACATTCCCCATGACCCCGTGCTGTCCACCCAATACTGCACGCACCTCCTGTCTAGACGCGCCCATCCTACCCGCCAACTTCCCCTTAGAAACAAAGGGTCTTCATGGCGCCATGGCTGCATATCTCGAACACGTCGTGCTGTGTACCGGCACACACGATTGGCCGTCGAGAATTGAAGATCAGCTTGTAGATCCGGTTGATCAAGAGGCAGTCGCTGAAAAAAATCACAATGGAGGCGTTGATGGCCCCCCGGATCGTAATGTAGCCGCTGAGATGAAGGACTTGCTAGGCCGGAAAGGTGCTTATCAGAATGTAAGTCACGATGTATCAACCTGGCCTCCATGTCTTGAAAGCAACACACTGATGACTAACGTATACGCTCTAGCCTAACTTTTCTGTTATTGCATCTTCATTCCCTAAACCCACATCGCCGTCCTGTGAATCTGCCTATCTTCTTCCATCTTTCAAATATATACCCTCATTACCCTCTAAAGCCTCCTTGGCAACACTCATAACTAAACATCTTATCCCTCTTGATAAATCACATATGCAGACAAAACAGCAGCAGGAACTGACTTCAGATCTGCCGCTACTTAGTTCTCCAATACCCGTTTCCTCTGTCATGGTCTTGCTTTGCGGTCACCGGAAACGAGATATTCGCTGTGGCGTCTACGGCCCGGTTTTACAAACCTCTTTTATTCAGGAATTGAAGGCTTCCAAATTTACTATTCTCGAAACTCCACCATCACTTGATGACCACCCAGTGTCTAACAAGACGGCCCGAGTGGCTATGATTTCACACATCGGTGGCCACAAATATGCCGGAAATATCATAATATACATTCCTCCAGGCTTCATTCAACTGGATGGTAGCCCTCATAACTTGGCTGGGTGTGGAATCTGGTATGGAAGAGTCGACCCAGGACACGTTGAGGGTATAATAGAAGAGACTATTGTCCGTGGAAAAGTTATTAACCAATTCTTTCGAGGTGGCATCAACGCCGAGAGAAAAATTGTACGCTTGTAGTAACGATCGATGTACATCATGATTATATAATTGCATAGTTGTAGTTGTATTGACTTGTATAACTATGGGGAATGTATGATAGAAAATAGACTATGAATTAGAGATAGGACCACCGAATCAAAACAGTAACAGCTAAAAGCTCAAGCTCGGAGAATAACTGAAATGAACACGATGGTATGTAATGGCTACCAAAACCGAGCCTAGAACCGTAAACCATGATAGGTTATAACTAAAAAAGTAATGAGAATGATATAACAAAGGAAAGGGTAGTTACAGGCTAGATATAACACAAAAAGACGGAAGAGTTGTGAAAAAAAGGTAGCAATGAACAGGTATAAAGCAGAATGCGTAAGCAAAGAAACGAGAAAAACCACAAAAAGGAGAGAATAGTATGTAACGGAACAACCAAGCACTGCAAGGATTTAGTCCATTAGAACACCATTGATAGTGAGAGCGGCAAATTTGTCAACAGGCTCAACAAAGCGATAATCGGGACCGCGGGTCACGCGATCCATTTCGGCTCTGACATGGGGATATACATCCTTCCAGGCGTTACGACCCATCCAGGAGTCGAGATGGCCGTAGCCAGGGATCTCGAGACGACGGTATTGCACCTGGCCATCTGTACTAGCGAGGCCGAAGCGCTTTACTAGAATATCATGGGACCGCTGGGTGGCAGCTGGGGAGAGCACAGCGTTGTCGGCACCGACAAATTGCATGATAGGGATGCCACGGAGCTTTTCAACATTTTCATCAGTAACCAACGGGGTATACTCAGGGCCATTTGTAGTCACAGAACCAATAGTTCCTTGGCGCATTAGGACGTCCATCAAGGTCAAGTTAACGCCGTTGAAGAAACGGTCCATCTGGCGGTGAGTGGCTTCGTTGAGATTGCGGTGGTTCCAGCATCTATTTGGGGGATATATTGGTTAGCAAGGCTCCCTAACAAATGTTTGTTTTGCATAGAACTGACCTTCCAAAGGCAAGGGAAGTGCGGTGGCATGATGCACTCATGCATATTTCTTGACGAGGCTGTGGGTATAAACGCAGTAGTTGTGTTAGTAGGCGCTGAATAAGTCCGTCTTCTGCGCTAGGTTGACAGGACATCCAGTTGCCTACGATCTTCTTGTATAGACCATCTAGTGGAATCGGCCCCTTCATGGCCTTAATCATGTTCGGGGGACTCCAGATGGGTGTCATGAATGTTTGACTACATGAAATGCCCCAAATCCAATCACTGGGAATGTCGCCTGTCAGTAATCCTATGGACAACGAGACGCTTCCCATACAATGCGCAACGATGTACACTTTGTTGTCGTTAGGCGAGTTGTGCTGGGAATAGTTCTCGCGAACAAACGCGAGAGCAGCGCGGACATCCTCACGGGCATCGAAAACAGTCCAATTGTCTTTTCCAATGTCAAGCATACCGAAGCGGTGTACGCAGGCAAAAACGCGGTATCCAGCCCGAGTCATGTAATTAACTGCATTGTACGGGATGGTTGGAAGAGCATAGACCTGGTGGTCGACAGCGGCACCGGCGATCATCAGAACGTTCTTGGTGTCGATGCCAGCATTGGCTGGCTCAAAGATATGCAGTGGCGTCTTTACTCCATCGCGAGCTGTTAATGTATGAGTCTGCTGTGGCAACGTGCGGTTGATGTAACCGATGTAGTTGGGAGTTGGGTACTGAAGGCGACCAAGGCGGCCTAGAAACAGCGGTAGTGAATGGCTTGTCATAAAGGTGAAGTAAGTTGCACTACTAGATAGCTTTCTAAGCAGACTAGAGCCTGAGGGCGACAGTGACATGAGTTCGCTAAAGAAGTCGCCAAGTTTGATGTCCAACATACCCTTGGCGATAACCTCATCATAACGCCAGTCGTTAGGGTCAGCCTTGTTTCGTGTGCGACCAGCAGTTGGCCGGGTGATAGTGACATATAGGGTGCTTGACGCCTTCCAGAAGCGCATTGGAGAGAGTTCAACAGACGGGTCAAGGACTTTATACCCGTGGAAATGAAGTAGTTGGCGATTAGTCCCCCACATGTCAAAGTCGTAGACGAGATTGAGTGTATTGGGACGCTTGGGATCAACTGACAGTAGCTGGAAGTCGCCACGCTGGACCATGAATGGTGATCCAGGGAGGGTCGGGCATGCTACGGTGCCAGTGATGACGGCAGGATGCTCGATATTGTTGGCGTAAGACCGGATGTCAAATGTCTGAATGGTCAAGAAGAAGCGGGCAGACTCCAGGCGGCCCTTGGCAGCCCGACGAGCTCTGCGGTACGTCTCAAGATCATCTTCAGCCATCTGCGGTCCATTGAGGCGGTGAATGTAGCCGCTCATGATTTCCGTGAAGCCATATCCGTCAACCTTATCGGCAGCGAATAAGCGCATAGCTTGCTGTGTTTGGGCGACTTCTTTGTGCTCTATGATAGCAGTCTGCATCTGGTTGGCCTTTCCAATGAACGGATAGCGAGGCTCTCCAAATAAGTCTAGAGTGCCATTCTTTTCTTGAGAGACGGTAAGCCCGTGCTTGGCGGTAAAATGCTCTAAAGTTCGTTCGGCAAGAGCTGAAATGGTGGCAAATGGGTTTACACCGAGTGAAGTTGGGACTATGGCGGCATCGGCAACAATGAGGCCCGGGTGGATCTCAGAGCCGTTGCCCTTAAAAAGTTCGCCAGTATGTAAGCAGCCGCCAGTCTTGCCAGTGTTGTCGTAAGCCATACGAGCACCACTACCAAACATGATATTAGCGGGAGTTGAGATGTTTGAGTGCGAAGATTGATACATACCCTAAGGGGTGAACGGTCACCTGTTGTTTACCGAGAAGAGAGTAGAATGGATGGTTGATGACCGTACCACCTACATGACCAGCAGCTTTAGCTAAAACATCATGGATTCTTCCGACGTGGCCATTCTTTCCAAGTCCGGGGAAATCAAGTGAGAGCTTGTCGTCTTCAAGTGTCATGCGTGCTTGAGCGCCTGTCTAGTGTTAGAAAGAACTGGATAAATGTAGGTTTATGTTGAGACTGAACTAACCATCATGCGCCATAATCAGATATATCTGAGTTTTGTTCATGGCACCCATCTTTCTGTATGGTCCAAGCATCCAGCTGCCAAGGCAAGCAAGACCTGAGCGCCATTTCTCGGCAAAGGTGCGTTTTTGATTCGACTGAACGCTTCCAGGGACAAGCTCCAATATAGCTTGAAGGAAGGGAACCATCGGACTTGCCACAGCACCCTCCTCGAGAATCCAACCATCCAATGGGCTATCGTGTCCATCACGGTTGTCAATGGCAGAGTTGATGGTCGGACCTGTCGGATTTTCAGGGTTAGGGATCCGCTGGCCGAGTGAGTTGGCTTCATAGTCAGTGTTGTAGCTGTATTATCGTTAGTAAATTATATACAAGTAATTGAGAGTAACTTACCCAAAGGCTAGCATGTCGCCGTTACCACTGACTTCACGGCCGATATGATCACTTAGTGGAAGACCCATCTCCTTGCTGCGAAGCAAGATTTCCGTCGTTCCAATAGCGCCGGCGCCAAAGAAAACACCCTTTTTAGCATGCACCCACATCAAATCACCCCTAAAGGCGCTGTAGAAGTGACTGCGGCCTACATCGCGCCAGGCATAGTACACAATATACCCGCCCTCAGGACCAGTGCACTCAAGTACATAGCGAACTTCGCATTCACAAAAGATCTCAGCGCCCCAGTTCCAGGCATCAGCAATATATGTGACCAGCGTCGTGTTTTTGGAGCCATCGTTGATGCCAGTGACATCTTCACCGGAAAGCGTTGACGCACGCATTTCAACACCACACGAGTTTGGACCGTTATGGAAGCGGGTGGTCTGTGGAACCTTGCGGAACTTGTCCTCCAGTCCCATCATGCGGGCCTGGCGTTCTAGAAGCTCGACTTTGTGAAGCTTAGGCCAGTCGTCGGGATATGTTTGTGGCTCTAGGACGGCGGCGACCTTGTCGTAGTCTATAGCAGAGATGTTAGTCCCATAATTTATAGCATCTAGTACTAGTAATAATTTACATGGATTGAGCGTCTCTGGGTCATCACGAATCTCCTTAGGCCAGGTAGGAAGTCCCAGAACACCCTTGTCAGCCGGAAGGAAGATGTTGGCATTGATCAGACTTGTGCCACCAAGACCTGTCAAAACAATGTATTGTTAGCCTACTTTCCAGGCATATAAATGCTAATAGAGTTTACTTGGGTTCACGCATACCATTGGCCATGAAACAACTAAGACCCTTGCCCATGTGAATATGGTACATGCCATTAGGGTTGCCACCGTTGATTGGGACCTTGAAACGTCTGGTGTTACCAGGATCAAGGACACCTGAGCAGCGGACCTGGCTGAGACCCGCAGTTGGCGTTGACGGATACTCTCCGGGCCATTTTTCGCTCCCGCGCTCAAGTACGCAGACAGAACTTCTTCCATGCTTGCCTTGAGAACGAGCAAGTCGAGAAGCAGCAATACCACCGCCGTAGCCGGAACCAATGACGATGAAATCGTAGCTGTTCCGCATCAACGGAACAGCACGCGACAGGCGTGGATGACCTTTCACACCAGCAGTGCCATTGACATACGACTGCAGAGAAGCTTCAGCTCGAGATTGAGACGAGCTGTATGTCTTCTTGGCGCTGCAGAAAAAGGAAGGGTGAGTTCGCTTTGTGTTGACAAAGAAAAACTCGTCATCCGCATCCTCAACTGAAGGTACAGGAGGAGTTTTCAAACCGGCCTCAAGCTTGGAGGCAGCTGCCCATGGCGAATCTTTCTTAAAGAAGCGACGGGCAGATTTTGGAGAGGGGACAGACTCAGCAGAGACCATGACCTCTCCACTGAGAAGCGGGATACTATCAAAGTCATCTGAGTTGAGAGCCTGGCTCTGGGAAGATTTCCGACCCTTCTTAAAGGGAGCCTTAAAGGCCTTCATAGTTGGCAGAAGCTAACCCGAGGACAGGATATATTGGATAGATCCAACAAATAGGATACAGACAACAGGCTTGATCGAGATGGAAGAACTGTAACCGAAAAGATAGTCAGACTAGTACTCTAAAGCCAAAAGACTTTCACTATAGATGATGGCAGAGTAAACAGGGCTGATAAATAAGCTAGAAAACAGTTGATGATTATTGTGAAAAAGAAGAAGGCGAAGAAGAGTAAAGGCAATGTTATGACATTATGAACCAATAAATCACAACAGCAGTAGAAGGCGCGAGGGAAACGGCACATTTTGTAGTTGAGGAAAGAGCAACAATCAATATGAGCAACTGCCGCCATTATTATTGCAAAGAGGTATAATGACGCCACGGAGGCACGAGAAGGGAAAGAACGACGGACTAAAGAGGCAATGACAGGACGGCGTAGATCCACGAGATTCGGGTAGGGGAGGGTGTGTGGGTGTGAGTGGAACGGATACTACAATGTATCACATATCAAAATGGAAGCTTTGTGATGAGAGACATAATCCATCAACGCTTCTCTTGGTCCACCTATCAGTACTAGCTGAGCTGAGAAGGACAAGAACAAAGGCAAGGGAGTGGGAACTCCTCAGCATCATTGTTCACCCCTAAAGCTGGAGGCATATCAAGGCAGGTAAAGGCTGTGGATAGAGAGGAGAGGAGAAGGGGCCGATGAGGAGAAATTGCACGTGAATGGTGAACGGACGGGCGAGACTTGAGAAAACATCAAGATAGGACGTGAAAGGTAGAGGGCTAGAACCTGATGTATTGCTAGTCAAGTTGATAGCTTATAAAAACAAGTAAAGTGACAGTGGAAGACTAATCTTCTCTGTATATAGCCACCCGTAAAAGGTATGCATGTTCTGAAAGTATTAGCGTCAGTGAAGATAGACAAAGTGGAACGACTGAAGAGCAAGCTGTGCTACTGGAAGCCGAAGTAGAACGTCCGACCCTCTCAGCTGCATTCTATGCGTAATACCGAAGCCTTGAGAAGGTTGAGAGGCATCCTAGGACGCCTAGTATAGCCTATGATATAGCTACAGTATCGGTAACTAGAGTGTGAAAAGAAAGAAAGAAAAGCGCTACAAGATTCAGATGAGATGGCAAGCCAACTCCATGTGGGCACATGGAGATTGTCTGGCAGCCACGTCCAATCACTATGGGTATTTTTAGCCCTACCATGCGTACGTTCCTGCATCTAGTGTCTAGAAAAAAGATGACTGCATACGCATTCAATGTCTGCTGCCTCCTAAAATCTTATTGCGAATTAGGCATTCTCGACGGCTATGAGTAGATAGATATAAGTAACAGTAAGATATCCATCTTCAGGAGGCAGGGGCATGGAAGTAATTATGGTACAGGTTGTATATATTCTAAAACGATAATAGTAGCGTTTACAGAGCAGACTAATAGAGGCTTACGATAGGAATTGCCATCATTAACAAGCACTGATTTGCTGTACTTGGATGCTGTGCCATGCTGTGCCCTACATCTTGTCCTCCACAGGAAACTTTGTGGGCCTTGACCGAGGCATTGTCTACTCCGGAGACAATGGCTGGTATACAATAGAGCATCAGCTCAAGACCGCTGTGTTAGTCTGAGCTCGGAAAGTAGAGAAAAGAGCCTAGGCCTCAAGGAATAAATTGGCTAAAGCCTTAACGGGCAAAACTTACCAAGAACGCCGACGTTCCTTGATTCTCACCGGACGTCAATTTATCATTCCAATATAGCCTAGACAATCTTATACCTAGTTCGCCCGGAGAAGAAGGTATCATTTATTAGAAAATGCCCTCGCCCGACTTATATAGCCAATATAACTATAGATCCTTACCAAGCGACACATTCGATATTGATACATTATCAACTTATAAGCACCTGTGTAGATAGCAGAGATATTTATTACCTCATATGGGACGTGTTAGTGCTGAACAATGGAGAGTAGTAATTGATTTCATTTGGGTTAGTTATCCTTGCTGAGCTGTACATTGTGCATCATTTGATGTGCTTAAATTCTAGGGTCCTCAGCAACACTTGCTAATCTATACGCCCTATGGATAGTGTCACTCCCTTTAATAGCTCTTGTCTCTGGATTCTTCAGCAGCCTGGAGGTTATCAGAATGGCAGGTTACAGAGCCGTTGCAGTGAGGAACAAAAACGTCCTACCAAGCGAGCCAAGAAAACAACACCTTTGCATACTAACCCTCTAATGCAAAAGCTGCTTCTGTAGCAAATGAAAGCTATAGTCCAAGTTGCACAAATGAATGTTTGCTTCTGAACTACAGAGGCGGAATTATTACTTCTAGTACCTGATAATGCCCTCGCACTGACTCAACAGAAGCACAATAGAGCAGACGGTCTTGTATATTGAGAGTGCCGGAAACACTGACTACTACGGTCTCGTCGTTTAACACAAAATACTTCATTTTCCACATGCAGTAATTCTATGCTCTCTTGGACCGATTTCCCGGCCCGCACGCACATTGGTAGTTTCTTTTCTCGGTACATTTTAGGAAATAATAAAAACGTTCATTATTTTGCTTTTACAGCCACCTCGTCCGTCATTTATTGTATTAAGCCAAGATCGAAGACGTCCGAGCGCTTCTGTAGTATTTATTAGAAGTAAATCTGCTTCATCGCCAAATCAAAAACAAGCTAAATAGAAAGATTATGCTTATCACCTCTCTATCTTACCATGGTCGATCTATAAGCTGGGTTCTTGACTCCCTCCTCTTAAATATCCGATAAACATAGATTTTCTCTTCGGTGTGCAATAGGCCTGAACAAATACAATATGGCTAGACTCAGCCGACTAATCAATTACTACACCCCATCTGAAAATAGAGTCCGCAATACGAAGTCACCACCGTGCAAAGTGCGACAGTCGAATCAGACCAGATTGACAGGGTTTTCTGCCTATAGTAGATTCCAACCGAGACTCTGTGCTATGCAGCCAGTTTCTTCCGAGTTTTCTCACTCAAGCCGACTAAGGCTATCGACTGGCTCTATAATCTTTGTATAACATCTCGTGTTGCTCATAGCCACAATGAAGCTTCTCTCATACAATGACAGCACCTTGGGGGTTTGTGGCCTAGACAACAGTTTCTAAAGACAATGCTCCAAAAGCCAAATCAAGTGTCTTGTAGCTGATTAAGCCAATGTCAAGAGCCTTTTCCGAGAGAGGTGAAACATGGAGAAGGCTAGGGCACCAGCTTGTCTCGTGGACCAAGGAAAATCAAAACATGATTCTCTTTCTGTTCATTGTAGCGCTCGTTACCCATGGCCCACGTCTGAACCTTGATGATGCTTCGGAAAAAAGAAGGCTAATCACACGGACATAAAAAAAATACGCAACTCTGATTTTAAGCATCTTCTCATCGTACTAATTGTCTTCCTTTGAGCATTACTTTTGCGCCAAAAAAGAAGCCGGCTTAAAATCTTTCTTCTGCCTCTAACTTGACCTATTGTTGTCGTGATGTTGCTCAGCTACCTTGTTCCCTGCTTTCTCTACATCATTTAGACTAGCCCTCTTTCTACCTAGATCCTTGACCGGATGAAAAGGAAACAATACCTTGAAAAAAGTACATCGGCTTGACAAAGGCTCTAGGCAAGGGAAGATCAGAAGCTAGTGGCCAGCTGAGTTGGAAGCATCTGATCACATCATGAGGCTATGGAGGGTTGAGGAGCCCCATTTCTACTCAGCTGGCATCATCTTTTAGTTTGTTTCTAATTCATATCATGATTTTCTTTATTATCCTGTCTCTGTGCAGTTCAAAGTCTGCGCTAAGCAGAGGGCTCTGATTTATGCTTTCCCGTTTGTCATCATCTATTTCTACCTAGTCAAAGGCTATTATTACATGTGGAAGAAATCATGGACAGGATATCCGTCGTACTTGGAGAAATATAGCAAATATTGATGAATGCATCCTTCGGGTCTTTCTCTGTTGAAATTAGCTTTTACCACACTGCCGCAGATAAGAGGCCTCGCTTAAGAGCTGTGCAACTACAAATGCGTATATTGCACGCCAATAGACATGTGAATCTTTAGTAATGTAGTTTCAACAGCTTTACATGCAGTTTCAACCCCGCCCATCACACTCTGCGTGTCAATATGAGTTCACATGTTCGCATTAGAGACATTCTCTTCCCTCTATTTACTTACGTATCTCAAGGTCAAACATATATATTCAGGAAACAAATGATACCAACGGTCAAAAGATATACAGCTACACACAACTCCAGTTGCAAGAAGCCGATTAAATTATACAAACATGAACCTAAATATGAAATATAAATATGCCGATTCTCGTCCTGTGCGGACCTGAGAATCGATCCTGGCTATGAAAACTCGTCCTGTCAACCGAAAAAGAGAGAGAAAAACAAAAAACAGCAAAACAAAGTCGCCCGTCCCAAACAAAGGGAACGGGCTAAAGCGTAGTACAATACCACATAGAGCAAAGGAGAACATCCAATAAACACTTGACACGCAATCTTATTCATACCAATATCATGATAATAGTAGTGAGCTAGAATGAAAAGGCTCTCACTCAGATGTTTTCATTATGATGCAACAGAATTGAAGACCCTTGGCTCTTACTTTGGCAATCCCCAGTATATTGCTCACTTACACTATGGCCACCGTAACATCCAGATCCAAGATATTGAACCAGGGTCTACTCTACTCTTCCTCGCGCCTACCACGGATAAACCCTCTTCTATCTATCTTGCCTGGCAAATCGGCACGTGCTTTGATGAAACCAATAGTTCGACGCTAAAATCAATCTCTACGCGTCATCTGCCAGGCAGTAGACCCAGCAAATATATTCATCCTCATCTTCGCCCTTTGAGCCCCAGCATAGGTATTATCTTGTTTCTCCTAAGCTACTTTGTTTGCAACTCACACAATGGTAAATGATGCCGGTTGTTATTCGTATTTCAAAGGATTTATTATCCTATCTTCCTTCATTAGTCGTCAATCTCTATGTTTACCGTTCTAATGGACTAGCCAAGGTCACGGCCGAATCTAGTTACAGTTATAGTATGAGACTACCAAAATAAGGAAACATACGGTCCATACGACTTTCCTTTCCCCAGTAATAGTTATTTATGAAGGTTTTCCTTTTTAGACATATAATTTCTTTGTGACAATATTTAGTCCTTTACAGTAGAAGAAAAAACTGTCAGTATATATCACGTCTGCATCAATAATATAACAGGTAGTCCTAGTACTTGAAATGCGCATGTATGTCATAGTAGGGTTTAGTAGGGTTAGAATGGCATCATGAAAAATTAGAGTGCCTAAATGATTTGATTGTTTTCTATAGTCATATGATTTTTTTTATATAACATGTACTATTTAGTAGGTGCACAATTCAGAACTAAGACATCCCAAATGTCACTTAGATTAGTAGAGACCAGGGATAACTGACGGCAAAGAAGCATTCTTCCCAAAGTCATGAGAAGACAGCCAGGCGATAAGATAACCAATGGTGGTGACTAGCAGGTGTGTATCTTTGTCAATGTCACTTGCTCGTTATGAAATGACCCTTGGCTATGGATAAGAATATTCCTTTTCAACCTAAGCCGACATACTGGGAAATTATATCTATGCCCATAATAGAGATACTGTGATCCTGAAGCCACTGTGTTTTAGACTTTGCAACTCTTAGTGGTCTCTTCTAATTGTCCTGTATGCAGGTTGAGATGGCTCTCTTGTTTCAGATGTCGAACCGAAGGACGTACGAAAACGACGAACGATAACACCAACTGTCTTTATTAGCAGCCGTGCTGTAAGAGAGCCAATTTAGAGACAACATTTTGCAACAAGATGCGCATTTCATTCTACTGTTAATATAAGTGATGGGTTAGGGCTGTGTACAGTGGGGTCCGCCTTGTTAGTCACTACTCATAATTCCAATGCTTATTATGTCTATAGGTATACGTTATTCATAAATCTCCGAATGGGATGATAACCATTGCGCGCACAAAACCAAGCGCAGCGACAAACAGTTAATGAATAGACCATGCAATACTTGATAGTTCTAGCCCTAAATGAGAAAAGTGAATTCATCACTATATTTCTGACCAGAAGCATATCTTTGTAAAACTTACACAGCTTATAAATGCCCGTTGTCTGATTATGCCCGAGGCTGACAATGCCCTTTCCCCGGCAGTATTAATTTAGGCACCAGTTCGCGGATTATGTTATTATGGACGATGAGTTGGACATAAAAAAGTTCCTAGCGAACAAGAGCAAAATCCAAAACTAGGCAAGTAGGGCTGATTACAACTGCGGCTGTATCATAATATGCTGTGCGATGCTTTAAGATAAAAATATGCATATATCGTAGTTAGTTCTGATGCTAGACTTTGACTTAGCGCTGGTAGGTCACCTGCTGACTAACCATGTTAAAATGTGCCTGATATCAGAAACGGACAGAAACAGACCGGATGTTGAGTTGCATTGCTACAACTCTATAAACACCAGTCAATATTACTATAGTTATAGACTTGATTTAGGCCACGACAGAAACATGATATTGGCTGTGGTGGATGTCTTGTTGGTGGCTACAAACATATCTGATGAACGTAACTACCTACATGTGCATAAACTGGAACTTCATAATGGTTGTATGGACGAAAGATGCAGAACTTAGCGGCTAATGACCCAGAGTCACATCTAGCACTATTAGCTATATAAGACAGCATATATCTTCAAAATCACGCTTCGCCATTGATGTTATATTGATGTAGCACAATATAATAACTTAATTACTATAGTTTCAGCCTATCAGTTGTTCGTCGCAAGTGTGGATGTAGAATTTGTCGGGATATAAGTGTCGGATAATGCAAGTTATGATTCTGTCAGACCGGCACTTAAGAATTCATGATCTCGCAGTGTACCGAAAGATATTGAATGTTGTATTTGCTGCCTTGAGCTCACAGCTAAATAATATTGCATATCAGCAGCTAAATTTGAGTTTCCACTAATATAACTCGCATCAGCTTCAATGACAAAACATAACTGGTAGTCTGCAACAATAGGAGTCAGTTAGGATAAACAAATATAATATAACCACTGTATTATCGCATATACTTTTTCATGGTTCCTTAGCAACTAACTTAGGCTGTTCTAGGCAGGGAACGATCCAAAAACTAAGTTGACTCTGATAAGTTTAACAAAAGACTAAGAATATTGCCACATTCTTGCGCTACCTTAGGAAACGAGATAAATAAGAGATGCCGATATAAATGTACTTCTTGGTACCTTGTATCGCAGGAAAAGACATGTTCCGATCCCCAAACGAGCAATGTTCGTGGCCTAGGATGTTATATTTGACAGATCTATAGACCTAGCAATGTATATCGAGCATCTTCCGTGGGTACTAAAACTCTACATACCTTACTATCTGCAGGTCATAGGGATGCCCCTGCCCCTAAAGTACACCCAGTAGATATATTATGACTCTCTGTAGTATCCATATATGAATTACCCAAATGATTGGCGGAAAGTAAGCAAGCCAAAGTACTTAATAGTGATCTTGAATGAATCTTGTCTGCGGCACTTCTATTTAGCAACCACCACGAGGAATCGAAGTAAAAATGAGCCATATCTTGCATTCCAGGAAGAGAGTGAATGACGGGTGTCAAAGCACACCAAACTCTAAGTTAGACAAGCTGAAGTTGTCATCACAAAGAGCCAGATTAGTTACCTGAACAAGGCAAAATCAATCGCTGACAGATTGCTGTTATCTGAAAAGTCTCGCTAATATATCCTTGACATGGAAAAACGTACCCAGGTCTAATTCATGATATATCATCTATAGTTGGCAGGGAATCCTGGCCGGAACCTCAGCTGTCGTCTTTCTGTCATTATTATATTCCCGAACAAGATGTTTCATAGCTTTACGCTAGACTACATCTGATAGACGACATGTCAAAAGTGAGGGGCTCAGTACGGCCTGGGAATAAGCTATATGGCAGACGACCGGTTTCTGGGTTAGCATGCACTCACATTAACGACTAAGTGATCGTATACATACTGATGTCATCCTGGTCCAAAGCGTCGGACTCTCTGACTACCGATGAAAATACACGATGATCTACTTTTTTTCGGCTTTCCATCCTAGCTTCTCCAGGGTAGAACTTGAACCTGACTATTGGTTATGATCACGGTAATAATGATTCCTGTGCCGAATGGCATATGATACATGTGCTCTTCAACCTAATGACTAGGTCAAGCTCAGCTATCTACTGTGTATTGGCTCTTGCCCTGCCCAATCTTAAGAGATGATCAAAAAAGATAAGTTCCCAAATCTAGTTAGGCTCGTATAACCGAAATAGACGGGGAAGACTATGAAGAATGGTTTCACTTGGTCAGTCTAACCCTGCCGTCTTGCCATCTATGCTTATATAATACTATCTATACACACCATTCGCCGACGTATTTAGCAGAAAGTTATCGCCGACTATTTAATAGAAACGACAAAAAAAGCAGATATCACGCTGTATAGACGCGACCTAGCATCCCCATTTAGGCCGCAAATATCATCGAACCGATTGTTAGATTATTCTACAGTTATAGTTATCGTTTTATGCGCATATGCGTATATGTCGCCTCTGGTCTTAGTACCTCGGTAGGGTCATGGAGCAAGTAGCTTATAACTCACTTTCATTATCTTCCTGGCGATTGTAAGTGTCACAATATGCGGTGTTTAGACATCCAGATATAGAGTATACAATTATAGTATACAAGTGTTATGGGCAGCTACTACTAACTAGCATAGCCAAGAATATGAATAGTAGCCGTTCGTTTAAAATTACAAACGCTAAAATAGCATCCGGTATTATAACTACTAATGCTGATCTAATACAGTGAAATGAGCTTCATTTTGGACAATTGCCTGTACATAGCCGCTTACTTCGAACTATGACAGATAATATACCACCTGCGTTCTTGTGGTTGGCCTCCGGCTCTTCTTCTGCATTCAAGGGGTTGATGAATTTTCGGTAGCACGGAAATGGCTGTTACTTTTGTAAAAGTATAGAAAATATGACAAGCACACTATTCATATATGATGAATACAGAATTGATCTATCTACTAAGAGGGCTTAGACGAAATTTAAATCCGTCGTATCAAAAACATCTTGATTAATATTTCATAGCTATAAAATGCTAAAGTTACTATACATGGCCTAGTATATCAAAAGTATGCTATGGTAAATATCCAAAACTTCGTATAACAACAAAATATCGTGTAAGCAATATCGGAGCTTATATCTTGAACCAGCTAATCCATCCTAGGCAATTACTGGCTAGCGTCCAAGTTACACGTTATATTTGAAATTCTTTCTATGCACCTAGGGGTGTTCGATGTTATGCCATAATCATAATCGTACACAGCATCCTTCCTACTAGTACTAGTAGTATTTGAGTTTTGGGCATGGATAAGCGGTAGTACTGCCCTAGATGCTTCAGGTCGCTCGTTGGTGTAATGCTGTGCTTAGTATAGGTAATCAGCTTTAGCACAATTCATGCATGACTGTGTAGATGAGGAGGCCTGGACGGGAATGTCAGCTAAAGATTGAGAGAGTCGGCCTTGGTGTGGCGTTTGCAGCAACGTAAAATAATTTGGAAACCAAATTTCTATGTAAAGATTCTGGGTACAAAGGCTGCATGAAGCTGTGATTACAACAGACCAGGTATCTATCTACCTATATGCTGATAGGGTGGGGGCTATCCCACAGGCCTATCGTCATATTATCAAGAATGGGACATATCATCAAGGTGAGGCCATATCAATATTCTGGGCCCGGGCTGTGACATGTATATTGGTTAGTAGGGCAACGCCATCTTCGTAACGTTTCTATTTCTGAGCCTGAAATGAGTCTTTATATGTGTGTAACATATATGGGGCCGTGGAGTATGAAATTCGGCACTACTATGAGTAAGTAATACATGAGTGCCCTGGACTATAGGTAATTGTTTACGTATATACTAGCGATACAGTGCCCACACGAAGATTGTAGTGACACGAACGTTTGAAACGAGGGGGCAGGAAGCTCAAGACCATAGAATATTGTACGTAGCTAATTCAAATCTCTACCCCCAATTACTCTACTGTGTCAAGTGGGACGCTTGATAGTTCGGTTTTAAAAAGAAAAAAACTAGATCACGATAACCAGCAGGGGTTGGATTCTTGGTTGATTTTGTGCAACCACCCACTATCTATTAATACGAAGAGATGATCATAAGGGATGGTACTGGACAACTGGACAGTTGAGGCGGTGAGTCACTAGATTTCAGGTTCATGGCTATGCATTCTTTCTGACTGCCTACTAGTATAATACATCCAGTTAGTTTTTGATTTGACTATATTTTAGGCCTGCCCAACTCACTAAGGGCAATATGTGTGTGCATATTTTACTATAAATACCTACATTGCTATGCAATCAAATGATGCAAAGTTGGTTACTAGAAAGAGCTTTGAAACTTTCTGCTAAGGCTCTTCCCCTACAGTTAAGACTCCCCTATGAAAAGCTGCAGTAAAGTAGCCTTCAAAATTGAGTTGAGCTCACATCCAAGGTTATAGTGTAGTATAAAAAAAAGAGAGAAGAAATACAACTAGAAAATAAGAAACGCCAAAACATAGTAAGACTACAAAATAGAACAAACCCCGATCTAGCCGGTAGAATGCTAGAAAGGAAAATCAAAACAAACAGTAGATGTTAAAAAAGCTATGAGAAATTAGCCCAAAAAAAACCTTATACTACTACTCGTGTATATTCTCAATCTACTACCCCGCTCTCTCCTCCACCTAACCTTTACCAGTGATACGCCTGCCACTTGGTTTCGATTGTTTTCACCAAATACTTTTAAAGGCTGTTTGATAATAGTAATTTCTCGGCAACCATCAATGGTAGACTCCGTGCTTTACTGGAGCAAGTCCAGGGGTGGAGTGGTTCCTTGGGAAGCCCGCAAAAAGGGCATGCTGAGGAGGCGTTCTGGAGTTTGAAGCGGGCATGGCATGTTGCGAAGCCGCTGTTTCCAGACCTTGCGGTAAGGATACAGCCCGTTCAATATACAGCTCAAGAAATCAGAAGTCTATAAAATCTCTTGAACCAGCCCCTTCCACCAAGCCATTTACAGTGGTTGACTGTCGAAACTCACTATGGGACCACATCAGACAGCACCCTAGAGTAGATCATTATAGTAGTTGAGGGGCAGTTTCTCAGTGGGAGGAGCTTTTTGTACTTTTGAGGTGGAGATATAAACTTGTTTTCCACTGTTCTAAGAACCTGGACCGGTTCCTGGACACTGACAATGCAGCATCTTTGAATACGCTACTGGCCTCCTGCTCCTAAGGTTCTGCTCATTGGGACAGGAGAGGTGCCTTGATAACATTTCTCAGTCACATTTAGCTTCCTCAGATCTCAGACTGCCTAGTGCGGACTATGATCTACGTAGAGGCAGGACAATATATACTAACACGCGAACGTCTGTCACTTTCAAACTACAGAATAGTCTTTGGCAGGCTGCTTCTAAGTGGTGTGTTAGATATTGCGTCTTTCATGGTGTTGTAGCACAAGACCACTTGTTTGAGTATCGTGATATATTTTGGTCACACGAAACTAACTTCGACATGAAGTTTAAGACGCGTACTTGAGATATAGAATGATACAAGTTTTTATTCAATGATCTAAAACATACATGCTAACTCTGGTACTGCATCTCATCCTCTAAAAGTATTGGTGTCCCGTTACCGGACCCTCTGCATCTCGGCTTGGAGATATATCACACTAAGTCTTGGCTGGGGTGCGTGTGTTAGAGTCCAACCCATATTTGTATTGATATATCTCGATGCAGTATTGAAAGGGCATGCCGTGCATAGACGGTAATCACCGATTGAGTTGGGTTGGGAATCGTGGCAAGTAGGTAAAATTGCCACAGTTCTTATGATGCATAGTAGGACCGTGAAGATGGTGTAGTCTCGGGTCTTTATGTCGACGAGATTATAGAACAAGGTGCATAAGCCCGACGATCCTCTTTCCTCGCTGGAGCCGTGAATGTGATGGTGCTACGGACATTCTACAGAACATGCCGAGAGGAAGAAACCTAGTAACTACGATAACCATCAATATTTGTAAGCAACACATTCTCGGTGTCTGGGAAAATGCAATGCAAAAAGATACTCCTTGAAGATTGGCTAGCCGAGCCGTATTCTTCCTGCGTTTGTGTTATTTGGAGAAGTAAGATTCCAAGGTACATTGCAGTTCATTGAATTGCGTGGCATTGTTCATTGAGCGAACTGGTTGTAGTCTTAGCTAGAGATGGAGGAACGATGTGGTGATAGCTGCATCCTTGAGAAGACGCCTTGTGCTCTGAAGATAGAAACCTTGCTGCATGTAAATGCTGCAAGTACACAAGGACACGGCATAGAAGGTAAGCTAGGCCGTCGGTAGCCATTTGAGGAAAACTACAGATCTGTTTGGTTAAAGAGTGTGTCCATAAATCGAACATCAATTATGAAACTCGAGCTGCAGATCTCTTTGAAGTCACTCCGATGATATTTGTTGTTAGTTCTTTCCCAGGCCTCTGTACATTCAAGGTCATGTCTAAGTTCATAATTCATGTATACAAAGACTACCATTATAGACTAAAAAAACCAAGCCGTCTATTCGACACCGGGCCGGTCCCGTCCAAGGATTAGGCTACACTTCCCCAAAAAAACGTACATCCCTTGCTAAGCTACGGGTGTTACTGTCACCACCACTGTAATTATGATCATGATAACTGCAACTATTAGCTAAGTGTGATATTGGTAGACGTCATGATTCTGTTGGAAAACAAAAGCTTGGACTTCTGTGTATATTGCCAAATGTCACTGACGTTAATTATTCTACTATCTAGAGTTGGGTCTAATAGACTCCATAGATGTATCGCAGTGAGCTCACCTTTGTGTATTATGTTGTCTCATGCAGCGTCAGACGCAGATACAGAGATGCAGCCGTTACCGGCAGCGGGTCAATGATAGTCTACAGTATCAGTATGCATGTTCTTGACGAAGCACAAGGCGACGTGGTGGGTTTTTCTCCTTCTCTCTTTCGTTACCTATTTCTTCTCGTCTCTTATTGTCCGTATCCCGACGTGCATGTGACGGTATTGCAATGATAAGGTGCTTTACATGCAGCATGGATGGCACACAGCTAGAAAATGATAGCATGTAGTTAGAGTCTTTCTAAAGACCAACAGCATCCATCCCTGAGGCGCTTCAGCATGAATATCGCGCCGCTCCAAATTTGACTGACTCTTTTAGACCACGCAATTGGCTCTGGCATATTGTTCTATGCAGTAAGCAGCAAGCATGGAGCATAAGCAAGTACCGGGATCTTAGTTCCTAGCGATATCGGTGTAGCATTTAAACTACTAGTTTCTTCTTTGTCTTTTCTTTCTACCGTTTTTCTGGATACGACCTCATACCTCAAGCCGAGAGTCCAACTCCAACTTAAAATGTTATCTTGCTATCAGCTAAATCGACTCCCCCTCTTTCTCTTTAAATATCTGTATATTCTACAGTGTGTGGTTCTCCATAGTTACATTACAGGTTCTTCTGCTGTTGATTATAGGCCGTCAACCGCAGCCAGTGATTTTCCTTTTTTGAGACTGGTCGTTTTTCTTCTTTCTTCCTTTTTACACTCATTGTAGTGCTGCCTGTAAGCCAGTATGACCAAATTCGTGGCGCTAAGCTAGCCTTGAGAGCCTGTTATGCATCACCAGGTCTCTTGTAAAGGACGTATAGTCAAGGAATCATGCCAACGTGCATTTATGCTAGTCTATCTGTGGTTAAAATTCCGGCTTCTTTTCTGCTAAGTCTTCTTCGTTTGATGCCCTCGCTTTTGGTGCTGTCGTTGACATACAAGACTAACCAAGGCTTCTCGCCAGAGTTAATATCTAATCGAGTAATGAGTTGAAAAAAAAAAAAGACTAACCAAGGGACGAGACTGTTTGTTGTTCTCTTGGCCTTGCTGAAAACCCCCTTGTCGAACCGTTGTTTCCCTAGACAGCTCTGCCGAGCTCAATGTTCCACGGGCTTGAATGTTTGATTATTACCATATTGTTATCTTTTTATCGGTAGAACTAACTTTAGGTCGGCATTATTAGCTTGTTTGTGGAGACTTCTGGCTATCGCTGCTGTTAGTAGGCCAACATATGAATAAAACATATATTATATAGTGCGGCTACAATTTAACACGATGGCCACCTCACTTGTCCGTGACGTGCGATTCGTGATCAACGTCGAATATGCTGTTTTTGGTGCTCCTGGCCCTGTCCTGATATTGTTCTTAGTCACCGATATTAGTTATTGAGCGTGGTCTTGAGGATCTGGTGGTCTTGAGTCGTCTGGCAAAGAACAATAACCTCCTCTACCGGGTGAACCTGCTTACACCGGGCGCTAGGGATAGTTTGCTTATTGTCCGTCTTGTGTGGACAGATAGGTAAGTGTCCAAAAAACGATAAAGCGAAACCAGAAAGGCAAAAAAAAACTTCTTGCCGTGTTCATGATCTCTAAATCTTTGTTGGCTCCAGAACCCGGGCCCTTTTATCTTTGAACTCCGATTCTTGCTTTGTGGCTGGCTCCTTCTTATTCTCTTCTGATTTGCCTCAAGTAACCCATCAAGTACGTATCAATGCATAGCAAAGACATGCAACCCCATAAACTACATGCCAACTTACAGCTAATCACCTATGATCAGCAATCAATAGGATAGCCAGTTTATTTCAAGTCACACGGATATTTTATTTCTTTGCAAGTGTGAGTCAGCAAGCGAGCACCTAAACAAAGAAAAGAAGACGCTGCACATGCCAGTTCTAGCCGTTATATGCTATGTCAACATTGTCTGTATACTAACTAGCAAAAAGAAAGGTACTTGCATCACACGTGCATACAATATATTGCACGACACCGCCTCGGATGGCCTTCGCAAAACGTCCATAAAGACAGCGCTTGGGGAGGAAACAGTTACGCGTATAGTATGTGATTACACTCTCAGGTTTCTATCACTAACTCTCTTCATTTTCTTCCGGAGTTAACGGTCAACTTGAAATGCTGACCCTTAGGAGATGAATTGCTGTTGTGCTATCATTGTAAGGGATAGGGTTATTGTTAAACCAAAATAAGCTGATCAACCTAGAGCGGTGAATCATGTTAGTACCTTTCTTATTTTGGCTGTGTGGAAGGGATATCGTTGGGCAACTAGATAGCAAGGAAGGAGCTAAAACAGCAAAGAGTAGTTGACCCAAATAGGAATAAAACGGGCAACTTTCCTCAAGAACCTAAAAATGAAATTTCAGTATTAAATGACTCGAAGTCAAAGCTCAACTTGTAACAGTTTTTACAACGTTCTTTTTCTTTTATAGTTTCCGGCCTGCATAGTTAAGCGGTTAGAAATAGTGTATTGGTCCTTGTAGTATTGAAAGCTTACCATGTAAATTCCAAGGCGGCACACACAACACGTTATATAACGCTTATAGCCGTCCTTCCGGGTAGTTAAGCCAGCTCAGAGTTCCATCTTGGAGAAAGATAGAAGACTTCTAGGACAAAGATGGCTAGACTCGGGGTATCTAACGCAGGTGTCGCCTCGAGCTGCCTGCTAACGAGGACTCTGATTACGAGATGACATCCTACAAGTTCGATGTGTTTGCTGTTAGGAAGTTTCTCGCTGTTAGTGCCTAGGCTGGGCGAGTTACGCGCTAGTCAAGCTCTGCTCTTTGTTTTAATGGCCTGAGCTCTAAGATGTTTCTTCAATCAAGCCGCTGTGACCGAACAGGCTCAAGACTGATATTGTGCTTACTAAGACATGCCTAGTCCCTCTTCTCCACACAATAACGAACTATTGCGAAGTTGTCTCGACAGAGCCCCGTGATGGGATAGAGATGAACGGGCGGATATAGAGCCGCAGAATCTATAACACGCCAGCAAATAGAGGATATAAACACAAACATACTGTATACAAGGAAACGGGCAGCCATTCCAAGAGTCATAGACAAAGGATGGGGCCTAGACTGAC
Organism: Endoconidiophora polonica; assembly: GCA_001856765.1. NCBI lineage: Eukaryota > Fungi > Ascomycota > Sordariomycetes > Microascales > Ceratocystidaceae > Endoconidiophora > Endoconidiophora polonica. The sequence continues at coordinate 54,860 of LXKZ01000204.1, read as the reverse complement.
AGCCGAAATAATCCATCAAGCTTAAAAAAAAATGGAGGGCAAGAGGAAGGGCGGTAGTCTTCCAAGGGTTCAACTCCTTGCCGTGGTTTTGAAGAAAAAGAAGATAGTAAATTTATTATTTCTAATGCAGATAGAGCGAAGCTCAAGGGCCGTAGCATCTTGTTTGTTCCTATTTGATTCGTATTTTTCCATTCTTTTAACCCAGTTGGGTGTTTTCTGATCTGGCGATGCCGGGATTGTGGAGTCTACCCAAAACTTGAAAAAATGTTGATATAAATGAAACGACCGTTCCTCTCTTTATGGTACTGGATACTTCTTGATATGTTCAGTCAGACGGAGCATACAGACTACATCTACTACAAACTATCTGCCTCTATCTTGATATATAGGAACATACTCTTATTCTTCTCTATTCTTCTCTGCTTCACTGCCATTTGAGGCTCTCTAGTCTCCTCCTCTTTGGCACTCATTATATTTCAAGATGGATATCCGTGACCCTGACCCTATTCACCACGCGGCCGGTATGGAGCCGTACTCAGAGCCATACCTTGAGAAGATCATCTCCACCACCATCGCCGATCCGCAAGAAGCAGCCAAGCAGGAAGCCCTAGAAGAGCTCACGCGACAGCGCACTGATCCCAGCAACTACCCCGAGGGTGGCCTAGCTGCCTGGCTAGTCATCCTGGGTTCTTTCTGTGGAACAACATCATGCTTTGGTTTGATGAACACGATTGGTGTGCTGCACTTGTATGTCAGCGAGAACATATTGATAGGCATAAACGATGGCACCGTGGGCTGGATCTTTAGTATCTACCTGTTTATCAGTATGGCTGGCGGCGTGCTGTGTGGCCCTGTTTTTGATTTTTATGGGCCGCGCTGGATGATGCTTATTGGCAGCATATTGCTGTCTCTAGGTGTTATGCTGACTAGCCTAGCAACTGGTGAGTCTTCCCTTATCATTCATTCTTATATGAATACCCACTAACATGTATTTAGAGTACTGGCACTTCATCCTCACATTTAGTGTGCTGACAGGCGTCGGAACATCTGTTGTATTTACACCCTCCTTTGCCGCTCCCGGTCACTGGTTCCTGCGCCGCCGCGGCCTTGCCACCGGCATTGCGGCCACTGGTGGCTCTGTCGGTGGTATAGCCTTCCCACTAATGCTACAGCACCTGATCCCGCAGATCGGCTTTGCATGGTCCATCCGCGTGCTAGGCTTCATTATCATCGGCCTCTCTATTTTCGCCAACCTTCTCGTGCGCTCGCGTCTGCCGCCACTGCCCGACTCCAACGTGTGGCCTGATATGCGCATATTCCGTCAAGCGCCGTTCCTCCTGCTGACTGTTTCCGTCACACTGATGGAACTGTCCTTGTTCGTGCCCATCACATACATTAGTAGCTATGGCGTCGATCAAGGCCTAGGCACGGCGTTCTCGTATCAGTTAATTTCTATTCTCAACGGCGGCTCTTTTTTTGGCCGCGCCTTGGCTGGCTTTGCAGCAGATTCAGTTGGCCGCTTCAATACGTTGGCATTTTGTATTTGTGTCTGCATGCTCTCGTGCCTAGCGTTATGGTTGCCCGCCGACGGCAACAAAGCCATCATGGTGGTGTACTCGGCCATCTTCGGCATCGCCAGCGGCAGCAATATCAGTTTGGTGCCTGTCTGTGTTGGACAGCTCTGCCGGACTGAAGAATATGGCCGTTACTACTCAACTCTCTACACTGTTGTGAGCCTCGGGTAAGTTCCTTTTGTGCTGACCTCTTTTTGTATTCTGATGCCCCCGTTGTTTCTCTACTGCTTCTTATCTTGGGGTCTCATCTGCTGACAAATCTCTACACAGCCCCCTCATCGGCGTCCCTATCGGTGGCACCATCAAGCAAGCCGACAATGGCCAATACTGGGGCTTAATTGTTTTCACGTCAGTAATCTATGGTGGCTCGTTGTTCCTCGTGGTCACGGCCCGAATCGTCGCGCGTGGCTGGAAGCCGTCTGTCATCTTTTAGAAGCCTCATTATGTTTCCTATTCTTGTCATGACATGTCTTCGGTTTTCCTTGTTCATTTTTGGGGGGGGGTTCAGCTGGGCTTCGCTTTTGGTTTTCGGTTTACTTTTTGTTCGTTGGTCGAGCTACAGTTTTTGCTGGTTTTGGGTTGCTTCAGGTTACAGACTTTTTAGTCTAATACTTAATTCGGTTGGTCTGTATTATAAAAAAGAATCAAGTTAAGGGACACCTTCTGTTTGTCACATGTCATAGAGCGAGATGGAGAGTCACAAAGTCTCTTCTACTAGTCATAAGATAATATGAGGTACATATATAGACATTAGACGCCATACTTATTTTATTGAATAAACTTTTTGGTCTACTAGCATGATTATTTAGCACCTTTTTGTTGATTCTTACTACCATTATCATTACAACGTGATCTTCAGACGTCACTTGCTTTTAGGAATGTCTTTTTGACTAGTCCCCTTTACACCTGGCTGCTAACAGAGCTCACGCTAGATTTCTCTACGATAGATCCGCGGAGACTTCCGCCGCTAAAACTCGAAGAATTGTTCGCCATCTTTCTCCGGAACAAGAAGAACGCCACGACGCCGGCCATGGCAAAAACCCCCAGAGTCACCATGGCGCCAATAACACCAGCAACTGCGTTAGACATGCTCGACTTGCCCAACGATGACGAAGACGACATCAATGCCAGATTATCCTCCTCATTGTAGCCAAGGCAGAAGATCTTGGAACTGCCGCACATACGGCACCAATCTTGGGCACTAGTGATAGACACACTAAGCATGCGGCTAGTAAAGTCGGACCAGGTCAGGCTGTCCTCGCCCGTGCCGAATAGCGGGAAGGCCGTCAGCGTGCCCAAAGTACCGTTGCGGAACAAGAAACGCACACGCAGGTCGTTTTTGACATCCGAGGGGAAGGCTGTGGTGTTGTCCTCAGTGAACAGCTCGAAGCCCATCGTTGAGGCATAGTCGGGCAGACCGTAGAAGTCTTGCGAGGCCTCGGTCAGCTGTACCAGGCCAAAGAAGCCCAGCATCGTGTTGTAGCTGCCAGTAAACAGCGAGAATTTGAGTTTGCCTTTACTAGCGACGGTGGCGTTCAGCTGCTTCATAAAGGCCGCCGCTAGCGTCTGGGCGTGGATGGCAGAATCAGAGTTGGTTGAGTTGAAGTTGGCGTGGAACTCAGCATTGTCGGCCAGCGTGCGCAGTTGGAAGAATTGGTCGTCGGTCAGGTTGAGGGCAGGCGAGCTGATGTTGTGGATACGGGCTGTGTTGACCAAATCGTAGATGTCGTACGCCTTGGCATACGAAAGCTGCGTCGCGGACGTGTAATCATAGACCTCGCTGACGGCCTCGTACAGGCTCTCATAGAAGTCCTTGGTACTGGCCACACGCTCGGCATATAGCGTGCTCTCAGTCCATATATTGGCCGCGGAGTCCAGGGCCGGGCACTCATCGTCGCCCTTGATCCACACAGTGTCCGGGGCATCTTCATCTTCGGCATGCAGCGTGACGTATTGGTAACCGTTGAGCGGCGACGTGATATTGGTGCCATTAGCCAGTTCCTGGGCGGCCAGCGAGGCGTCAGTATTGTCTAGTGGCGGATACAGGCCCTGCAGGAAGTAGTTAGCCGTGCCTAGCAGGATGGCTGCGTCGGGTGAGCTGGCATAAATCTGCGAAGACACATACTTGTCCTCGGAGATGTTAGCGATTTGTGTAGCCGATGTCGAAAGCAGATAACGCTCGCGGTAAGCAGAGCCCATCAGGTAGTTCTCCTCGGCGCCCAGGTTAGTCAGATATTGGTTGCCATAGTGCTTGGCAGTGCCTATAGAGCCGGCCAGTTAGTAATTGCACATATAAGCGCGGGGGGGGACATCGGAGCCCTCACGATCGCCATGACGGCTGAAGACAGCAACGCCGTATATTGTTTCAGCGGCGGCTGCATCAGCCACAGCCAACACCAGAGCGACGAGCTTAGTCAGCATGATGATTGTGTTCTGGCCTATTAAGACACTGCCGGTACGGGAAGGAAGTAGTTGTTGTGGCGTTTTTTACAGACTTCAGATCCTTCCACGGACAGGAATTGCTTCAATGATTAGAGAAAAACAGGAAAGAACTAAAGAGGAACGCCTGTCGGAAACGAATGCGGCGTCTGCGGGGTTCTTATGCTGCACTACGCCAGGTCCAGTACAGAATATGCAAAGGAAACTGATGGGCATTGTCTAATTAGTCTAGCTAGTCGGCCAACCGAATCTGCCCAAAGCGAAAGAGCGTCCAGACTACTCTCTGGTCAATGTCTTATCAGGCCGCTTTTGCAACACCGAGCTAACAGTCAAGACCAAAAGTCAGCATCAAAGTATTAGTCACTACTAACTGTCAGATTAGTGCTAATTCCAAGCTGCTCTGCTTCCGAAAGCGGGGATATTGCGAGTACATCCGTTATATAAGGGCTCCAAGGACCATTTCGTTTGTCCCGGTATGCATATCTGTGACCATTTACCCGCACTACTAATGCAGGTGTTGCTACTTTGATTGCGTAGCAATGTAGGTAGACGTTTAATATACACACACACATATATACTACACTACTGTCATCTCTATCTTTGGGGGTCTCGATAGCCGTGACAATTGTTGCTGTTGCTGCTTTTACTACTAGTAATTCTGATATCTGCTACTATCAACAGACTCCCACTAATCGAACGTCCTAAAGGCCTTATCATTCACAATATCACATGATTGCCAGCCTCTCTAGAGCGTTGTCTCAAACTTGCCGCATATATTCAGACACTTTAAGCAGATAGAAGAAAAGCTAGGCCTAATCCCAAGAGCAGCATCCCACCTTAATGGCAAAAGAGTGGATCTCCAGCGATAACCGCCGGAACTTTGCATTCCTTCACGACACAGAACGGTCCGAGTCAGCGATCATTGCATCCTACTTTAGCCAGTTTTTTTTTGGGGCTTTTCTTCTTTGCTCTTCATCGTTTTCACGGAGTCTCCATAGGATGCCAAAAGTGCTCGAAGCAACCCAAGTAGCAATCCAAAAAATGGCACTGCTGATGCTCAAACATAGACGCTCATCCGACCCACGATTTCCCCTAAAGGGTTCACCGTCATAGATATAACATATATAGACACCAAGTTCTTTATTATTGAAGTGGTATCCGTTTTCAATGGCCTTTCAAGGTATACACGGTATCGTTGTAGATATACTAGTACCATATCAATACTACTCATAAGAGCACATTTTGCAGCAGTCGTCAGATCACGTCTTGCTGTGGCGTTTTCACCTCCATAGTAGAAAGCTTGTATCGAATATACAGTTTATGGAAACAGTTTTCACTTATGAGTCAGCTGCCTCATGATTTAGACATGCAAAGGACTTTCTTGTCTGCTTCAGCAAACTACTAACAGTCACAACCTTCCACCACACATTGAGGTGACTATCACCCTTTTCCACTTCAAAAGAGGTACCAGGGGAAACCCTAGGGTTAAGAGATAGTGAAAAGGTAAGAAATACCTAAGATATCAATGTGGTGATGATGAAAGTACATATCGGCTCCGTCGAGAGGGGGATTTGCTACCGTATAAACTTACCAAGTTCCAATGACTTCCAACGACACGAGTGAGTTCAGAAGATTTGAGTGATTTGTCGAGAGATAAGATCAGCTTCTCTTAAATCATTTACAGATACAGAGTCCAACTCTTACAAATATCTCTCATATACGACTACAGCTTGTAGAAAGTATAGGATCCCGTCCACTCTCCCATCTTGAAGCCACAAAGCGCTAGTTAAGTACTACATGACCACGCTTATACTTAGTGTTGTAAACCACACTGTATGTTCCTTTTGACGCCTTGTACTAATGGCACTTCATATTCATGTCGGGCTCTCCTTGAACGTAGAACTTATCACTAAAAATAAATTTTGTTGTCGGTCATACAGTCATATCGAAGAGAGTTGGGTACATGTTGTTCTTTTACTGAAGGAACTATTAATTACTAATGTAGAGCTTTGTTTATTGTTGTATAAGTCCGGTAAGAAACCCGAAACTACTAAAATATATACAGGCATTCATTTCATTAAGCTTATAATTTCAGGAATCTGTATTGAGAATCACCTACCAGTGAAGTCAATAATATTATTCAGTTTCTAGAATCATAGATACTGTATGTTAATATCGCATCATTGCCCGTTGCGGGACATTTTGATATAAGAGACATTTCATTTCGTATCATTAACACCCTCAATGTCGATGTTCTTACTCGATACATACTCTTCCATGAGACAAATCAGCACGAGACGTTCATACTTCTTCTTCCACTTCAAAGACAGACATAGACGTCAGACATGATAAATCAGTAACATGTCAAAGCATAAGATAAGAAAAAGCGCACATTTGGTAGGTGGAAAAAAAGCTAAAACATGAAGTATAAAACTAGGAGTGATTATGTGCTTATTATTACTTGTTGCGCTCTTGGACAACATTCCAAAAGTTCAAAAAAAGGAAGACGGAAGAGGAAAGGGAGACGAGAAAGTTCGCAGAATGGTAGAATTGAATGGAAAATGGTCGACAAGGACTGACTAGCTAGTCCGAATTGAAAAAAAAGTGTTGTGACAAGGAGTTGAAGCAAAGAAGTGAAGAAGTAGAGACAAAATATGATGTAGTCCGATGGCGAAGATCAAACGTGCCTCGCGAACTAAATCCTGGCATGGTGCTAAATAAAAATATATACTTAGGCCAAGTCGGAATATTGATAGCGAAGAATCTAAATCGCGCAGCAATGGTTATGTTCCAAAATACAGACGATTCAGCCAAAAGACTGGATAAGTTGTATAAACAGCAGCTGTGACAGGAGATCCGCCATCATCCCGCTGATGTTTTGGATCGTCAGGTAAAAAAGCCATGAATAGTGAAGCTCTTCTTCTTCACGCTACGCCATAGTTAGCGCTGCTACAGAGCCCTCCAAGATAAAGGAAAAAAGAGAGTTCCACGGACTATTCAGAAGTCCGTCTCATTAAGCAGCAACGCACATTGAAACGCTGAAGCAAAAAAAAAGCAGTAATGAGCTGTTTTGTCATGGACGGAGGCCACCATCCACAAGCAAGGTGCAGGGGCAGAACATTTGAAGAACATCGCGGGTAGATACAAGATAGAGAACTGGGGTTAAAATGATATAGCGAGAGTCGTAGATAAGAAGGTGTGAGAATCGAAGGGTAAATGTGAAGTAAAATAAAGAGAAGGATGTAATGACAATTCCAATGCCAAAAACCATTCGTGTCGTAAGTCTCATTAAGTTGCGAAAAAGAAACAGGAGAGCCGTGAACCAGCCGCGCTATGCAAGTAGATGAGAAAATGAGATTGAGTGCCCATGGAAAAATTCGCGCTGTATGAACGAGTGTGACGAAACCAAGTAAAGAAGAGTAGTCAAGAGTAGAAACGAAAGATGACCAGCAAAAATAGGAAACCAACAAAGGAAAAACAAAACTATTATAGTATTATAAATACAAACGTGAGAAAGTCAAACGTAAACACAGAGATGGCAGGAAGCTGCACTACCGTACGAGAACAACCTCGTTGATATCGCCTTCTGTTGTGTTATATGTACTATCCCACGGAGTTCCGTTTGCTGTCAGCTCCAAAGAAAACGTGCTTCGGCGAGGAGTATCGTCAGTCACAGGACTCATGCTACCGCTAACACTTCCGCTACTAGAGGTAACGCCAGAGCTGCTGCCAACAGTCCATTCGTCGCTGTCTGTTTGCAAGCGGTGAGGGCCCAGAATGCCCATGGAGTAGGCCGAGAGTTCCTCATCGAAGACGCTGCGGCGCTCACCGTACTCAACATATTCGTAGTCCCAGCGCCATGCCTTGTCAGCCTGGCGGCGGGGCAGGAAACGGGTACGAGCGACGTAGAACATAGCCAGAGCAATAAGAGCTCCACCAACAAGATCGATGGCATAATGGTGGCTCAGGTACATTGTAGCCCACCAGATCCAGCCAACATACGCAATGAAAAGAGGACGCAGGTGGGGGAAGCAGTAGCTCATAAAGAGAGCTTCCAGAACGGCATTGCCTGAGTGCATCGAGGGGAAGGCGCCAAAAGGCAGGGGAGCAGTCGTAAAGCTGGTGGTGTACATGTCGACGCCAAGGATCTTATCGACACGGGCAAGACCAGCAGGGGAGCCAGGCATACCATAGGCGGCGGGCACAAGACCACGCTCGTTCTCGTACCAAGGAGGAGTGCAAGGGAAAATGATTTGCATGGTCACTCCCAAGACGTTCATCCAACCCAGCGACTTGGCGAAAATTGGAGCAGTACCAGGAGCACTGAAAGCAAACATGATAAGCGCGCAGACAAGAGGAGCCCCGAAGTGGCAGATGCCGTAAGGCAACCACGCAAGAAGATCCAGAATTGGATGCGTATGGGCGGAGAGGATATTGGACAGGTTGGCACCATAGAGCACGTTCTCCAGAGCAGGGAGAACGCGAACCCAAATGTGCGGACGGTAGCCAGCGGGGATGAAGCTGTAAAAGAAGATTGTTAGTTTAACCTATCTATTTGACCATACTATAACTACTGCTGAAGAGGCATGTAGATAACATCTTGAGATGGCTGAGTTTGAGAGCTAAAAACTTACCGGCTACAGAAGAAGTAGAGAAGATAGGTCCATACAGGCAGGCCAGGCCAGAAAAACTGTCGAGTTGCTGGCATCATAAAGATGATGGCCGCACCAATAAGACATGCGAGCTTCAACAAAGGAGCCGATGGTGAGATGTACAAGCAAAACATGATCAGAGTAGCCAAGAATGGGTATTGTAGGTCGAGGGCAGTCCAACGGTGGCGCTGTATCGCTCGCACTGAGTCGAAGACATTGAACGAGGTTTGCAAATGCGTGACATCGTTGGGGTTTGGTAGAGTAACATTGCTCTTCTGGCGGCTACGGCCGCGGATATGGCGATACTTTTGCGGGAATGGGTTGAAGGCCGCAAGGTTTAGAGGGCCGATTAGCTTGGACTTGGTAGCCTGAACAGACTGCACGGCCTGAACAAAAGACGTAAGATAGTCAGCCATGTTGGCAGCTGGCACGGGGAGGCAACTTGGACGAAGATCGATGATGTTATTGATGGAGGAAAGGAAGGTAAGACGGCAAACGGATCGATAGTAACAGGATATGTTTCGTCGAGTGTCGAAGCCGGTGAACGTAAGGCGAGGCGTAGGTTTGAACTGAGGGACACTATGGACCTAAAAGGATCGATCGCGAACAAACCAAGCCAGATTCTTGAACCAAGGGGGGGGGGCACGCTACTTATTAAAGGAAATGGAATTTTCGTAGTAAGTGGGCTAAGCAGCTAGGCAGGAAAGAGGAAGAAGTCAAAGAGCCAAAGCGAGGCAAAGCCACTACCGTTGAGCTGCTAGAAAGCCGCTTCGCTGGAAAATAATTTTTATTGAAGGGATTACCAGGGCACAAGCAGAACACAACACTGCACAAGCACAAAGTCGATCTCTGAGGAAAAAAAAAAAGAGAAGAAAAAGCCGAGGAGACAGGAAGGGGAAGAAGAATGACTAGGGTGTAGTGCTCGGAATGCTCGGGGCCAACCGATTTTTTGTGTGCGACGGCCAGCTATAAGTAAGAATTATAGTGGATTTTCTGGGTTTATCGTTGGTGCTGGGCAGCCCTGATTAAATTTTCCCTACTTTTTTTTCTTCCTTCCTAGTCCAAGAAGAGAAGAGAGAGGGGGTTTGAAAATCGATTTTTTGGGGCTTTTTTTCCTTCCCTCAACGAACACCACCCTGCTACTATTTCACTCGGCGGCGATTCTCGGATCCCGTCTAGGTTGTTGCTTCCAGTAAAACAATCGGTCTGATAGTTAATCCCGTCGATCGTCGGTAAATATGTTCTCGTGAGATTGGCAGGTGAACTTCTTGGGGCTAACAAGGCTCTGAACAAATAATGGTTATATCAGGGCAACGGTTAGAGGGAGGAAGAGGAGAGCAGCGCAGAAAAGCCGTGTTCAAATAGTGAATCATGAGCACACAGAGAGTACTCTAAACTAGCCAGTAAACTCGACTGTACAGCGCGACAAATGAGATATGTACACCGGCGAACAAACGATATCTGTGGGTTTCGCTTACTCCTACAAACAATAAAACTCAGTTAGTTAGCAGCTCAGCCATACATATTACAGCGCACTACAGCGCTACCACGCGGCAACAGTACAGAGTCGCATAAGAAATCTATTCCCGAGACTACTCGCAAGCTAGCTACGCTGGAGTAGTTTTTGACGGACGGATCACTGGGGTTCAAAGCCCGCCCAGCTTGGCCCAGACCAAGGTCGGTTGGTTGTGGGTGTCCCAGATCGCAATGCCTTGGCGTCTTGCAACTAACAGTATCCCAGCACAGGTAGCGCGATTCACGGCCAGGGCAGAAGCGCTCTAGGCTGCTATATATGCCTCTGTGTTGACTTATTGTCCGGAAGATGCAGAACTAGTACGAATATTACGACCACAAAACATGTAAACCGTCGGTCTAGTAAGCAGAGTTTGGAGGATAAGCAGTACGTACCCACTGCGGCACTGACAAGCGGCGATTCTCAAAGTACTAAAGAAGTAGAAAATGAAAATTAAAAAAAAAATCTTAGCCTAGCTGCGAAGATGAAGAACCACAACACGAATTTGGATTTTAAGGACAAGCAGAAACTAGCCAGGGGTATAGATCGCGGCTCGACGGATGACTGTTCAGGCTTGTGACGTTGTGTGCTGTGAGAGTTGTTCAAAGTATGGTATAACCGTGCACAATCACACTGAAGGCGCTTATTATGGATTGCTTGAAACTTAGGACCTTTTGGATCAATTGTCGGTCTTTCGATTTCTGGGGGTTGCGGTTTTAGACCACTGTAAATATCATCCCTAGAAACAGGCACACAAGACAAGCTAAGTTAGTAAGATGCCACTGCAGAACTCGAAGATATCACTGGTATTACAACTTATATTCACTCGTCCATGTCGTACTCGAGGAAGGTGAAAAGATGCCTTGCGGCATGAGGCAAAAGCAATTGCCATCACGAGCCGTCATAGGTCTTTCTCTATGTCTTTCTTTTTTCAACAGTAATGAAGTGTGCAGGGTAGACAACAGGGCTTTCACTAGTACTGGTGCAATACTAAGAACACGATTCGTCTGCGTGTCTTACCTCAATGGCAGCCAGACGGCTACTATTCAACAAGTTGTACAATGACTATCTTGATGAGCTTGAAGTTAAATTCTAAGGAGCTGCTGTGTAGGCAACCCCAAAAATAATTATATGTTTCTATCCGTAGCTACAAATAGAACTTATTCCAGGATATGCTGTTACTGAATGGGGCACACAGGTTAGTCGATTTTATCAGCAACGCCTCTTCTCTCTTATTCTTCTTCTCTGTTTTTCTTTCTCCGGGCCTTGGCCAGGGAGGCAAAGCACACAGACACAATTGGGATCAATGCTGGAACAATCTCTGTCAGATCGTTATGAGACTGATTGGAGGGATAAAAAGCAGTAAATACCAAGCAAGAAACATGGGTTCTTGAGGCAGTTCGCCTATGCAAGGGTAGTAGACGGCAATAGGTGCTAACGGAACTTTACATACATACAAGCAGTTTGTTGATTCATCAAACAAGCACTCTTGGTACATAACCCAGAGTAAACGGAAGTAGCGAGGCAGAACGCAAAGCGAAGCAGTCAGACAAGATGGCCACAAGGAAAGCAAGGCTGAGTGTCAATGGAAGCTTTTAAGGAATGGGCGCATGCGGAGATGCGGAAAAGAAAGAATAAAGGATCGCTGTTTGAGGGCTGGTATTAGGGACAAATTGAGAACTTTCAGTTTGATGCGAGCATAGGAAAGACGCTATAACAAGGAGTGATAATCGTGAAAAGATAGATGATGGATGCTGATTGATTTCAGGTTTGACCTGGAAGCTTCAGGAAACATTACAGTGTAGATAAATGGTGCTTTCCATCTTCTCCGTGAATTAATTGTGGAAAGCAGCCAGCATGCTGATTTGAAGCCACAAACAGAAGGTTCTGTTCTCCGTTCTTTGGTTTGTTGTAAAGTTATCTACAGTAACTACGTTGCGTCATGGGTTCGTTTGAGACAGTAGTAACCTTGTTTCTGTTGTACTTTATTTCCCACCCAACACCAAACACGTGCTCAGAATAGCCAAATTCAGGTTAAGTACACAAATATGAAATCATGAAAGTACACGCAACGTTAATCAGCTTACATCAAACAAACGCATCATATGGTTATCTCGTATCTTCTTTTGGGGGGAAAAAGTCGTAGCATCCTCAAGTATCATGATGTCTAATGTATGAAGGATTTGAGAACTACTAGCCGACACAGCAAACGCATATATTTCACACAGTGGGAGAGATATGAATTTGATAGCCCATGCAGTTTTTCAACTGCATAACTGCTTGGAATGTCGCGGGTACTTGTATATTGCACTAAAAGGGATAACATAATATTGACAGTACTAAGATACAATAAGCTAAAGGGCGTAAAAGGGCACACAGAAAAAGCACAATAAGCTGCGTCATAACTTTGCCCTACTTACTATGTAGTCCGTTGTGTATAGTTCATGCTACCTGATCTGACTTACCAGCTAACGTCCATTTACCTCACACTAGATAAAGCTACTAAAGCAACTGCAGACCATGTGCTCTGTCAATAATGAGGTATGGTGAACAATTACGAAGACGACAAATCTGTTCCCCAATAGCTTTGGAAAGTTGAACCTACATTCACAGGCAACACAAAAAGGCCAGGAACAGTCTTTGACAAGCTCGCGTGAGTAGAAACTTGTATTGCGAGCCGCTGGTCTGAATCAGCCAGTAAAGGTCACGCGGCCCCTGTTTCAAGGCGACGAGCGTTGATGTACATACTTTTTTTTTGTATGGAACGACCTCAAAAGTTCTGGGAGCCTTCTCGCCAGTACTATTACAGGGCCTAAGACGGTTATATTAGCAGCTTAGACCCCGATTTGACGCATGAATATCATGGTAGACAAGAAAAGAAACATTGGCACACCATTACACACTGTGCCCATACCTTTATCAAGCTAAACGAGCTTTCCTGCTTGACAAAGTTGATGAGCGCGATAAGGAACACACCAGATCACTGAACGAGCCAAGAAGCGCTGAGACCACGCAAGCCTGACAGATTAGAGGTGTTTCGAGCCCCTGCTTAGCATAAGCGCAGAAGGGCCACAAAGGACTGTAAGCCTTGTGCTAGGAACATAAACTTCAAGGTGCTAGGCCTTGAGTTGTAATGTGTAATTTCAGAAGGCTTTGCCCTAGACTGGAGAAAAGTTACTAGGTTGGAGTAAGATATAGGTTGCAAGACATCGAATGTCGTTTTTGAGCGGACTTGGCGGAGTGTTTTTTGTTTTTAGAATTTTGAATTTCAATTCTAACTTGGTTTATGCAAATATTGACTATGTGAGGTTTTTTTTTTGAAAAGCGAAGGTTATGCAACTACAAACAGGTAGACATTAGGCCCAAAACCTAAAGCCCAGAGTCACCATCTATGTGCAGACGCCGAAACGCGCGCTAAGCTGTTATCGGCTGGACAAGTCTGCGAACACTAGCACCCTTGCTGGGGCTTCTACTATGTAAGAACTTGGTTGTCATGTAGTTAAAATCAGGTGTACTAAACTCCCATTTTAAGGTGACTTTTCTTGGCACTAAGCCAAAACCAAAGTAATTTGTTTATCCATGTTTATACCTGATTTACAATTAATTTGCTGTTATAGGCATCACAGGGCCTCCATCTCCCTGAAAGGATTGGCCATCAAAATAATTTGGCCTTGTCTTTAATTTGGTGTAGAGCCCAATGCCATTTTTGCCTACTACAGATTACATTTAGTTGGAAATACATCAGAGGAACAATCCAACTTTGGGCACTTGGCATGAATGAATGCTGCCATACAAAATTTAGCTGGTAACTCAGGATTTAGAGCGAAGCGGAGTCCTGGACTGACCCGACCTTCCCGACTCTCCGCAGCAGATTCCCCCATTTCATCACTTACTTCGACCTAAGATTAAATACTTGCTGAATTGCCTACTGTGTACTGTTACCGTGCTTAGCGCAGCATCCATTGCCGCTTCCGGCTGCTTGACCCTCATCGTCATATGCAAAAAGGGATAGTACTTTGACTGAGATGATGGTCGGGAAGTTACGTCGTGGGTAAGGATATATATTATGACATACCGCATAGCATCACATCAACATCAGCAGCCTATCCCTCCTATATTCGCAACGGGTAAGATAATTCTAGTGTGCCGCAAGCAAGCAGACGTTTATTTTTTTTTCGCACTCAGAGGTCAAACATACCTGTATCGGTAACGAGGTCAGGATGCAACCGTGGTTCAATGCTTTTATTTTATTTCTCTGATTTCAACAAATCATCATCACTAAGCCAAAAGCAGAATAAAGCTGCCAAGTCAGAAATCCACTTGAGGAGAAGCCTTAAAGGAGAAGACATATTTTCTTTTATTCATTTAGTTCTGTGAATACTATGCATGTAGAAGATCTTTGATATCGCCGATTTCTCTCATAAGCATTGGGGCTGGGAACTGTGTCTTATCATGTGAATACTAGTTAGTTGACCATGCACCACCATCCATCGTGACTAACAACGCCCGCGCGCCTAAGCATAGAAAGAACTACGGAGAAACGATACTATTGAGAAGAGATTGTTATATCTCTATTATTTTGGCATGTTTAACCTCAAAATGCCATGTGAGTTTCGACGCGACATGCAACTAGATAATGAGACTACAGCTACTTATTTACTAGAATTAAACGGGGGCCTGTGAACTCTCGGCCTGGAAAGCAAGTTGCTCAAAAACCACAGATGAGGAAGGGTGTGCGCACAGCGTGACGTAACAGTGCATTGGCGGACATCCTTTGGCTTAGGCTGGGCCTTTGGGTGGGCTAGATTTGCTTTCTTGTAGGAACCATAAGACACTTGATACTAGCCTGCGGTATGATATGTTTTGCTCGTTCCAATCACGAGGCCTGTTGGTTGTCTAATTCGATTTAGAATCTTTCACATGATAGAAAACAAGTCAAAGAAATAGCTTCGATGGATGGAAGCACCTTTATTTTTTTTAATTTTTTCTTTCCAATTGCACTAGTGCTCAATGTGTTTGTTATTATTTGCCAAATAAGGGTACCATTCAATTTCTATGGAGAAAAGTGGAATAAAAGCTAGATGTTGAGCAGAGGAACCTCACTTATGTCATGGCTAGTTATAGTTAGGTGAGTATCTAAGACGCAATATTCTTCAACATATGCTAGGCTAGCTTCCACGATATGATTCAATTCAGGCAAGTTAGTTATGAAATAATCTCTGATGATGCCATTTATTTGCCACTGGCCTTCATATTACTGTACATGCTACCATGCTACTATGTAAGCTAAGAAAGCTTGGGACTGATGCCATTAATGAAATAGGATGGCTATTATGGCGACATGGAATAAATCTAGGCCTGGGTCTGCCTGGCAATACAGAGACACACATGTGTAAGCCATGTGCTTCGCCAAAGAACTTTAACTATATGTGCTACAACCGCACTGCGCTGGCGAGGATTACCCTAAATGTAAGATTGTTTTATGCTACTGGACGAAAAAAATTGGTAGTCATCGGTCGGCGGGTTTAATGATTCAGTGTGAGATATAAACGTGACATTTTATTGTAAGCAAGGTAGTATAGTCTGATATGCTGCTAAGCTGACCTTGAGCATAAAATCAGGCCAAGTCTCGTTCACTTCTCAGGGAGAACGTCTGGCCGATCAACACATTATAGATATTTAGCGAATAGGCTCGATTTTATCGTCCAAGTTTCATTTTGACAAAGTGCGAATTCTCAGCGTGACCCCATTCCCAGACTCCACCCATACATAGATCTATCTCAGGATATGTTATATTGATAAAGTAAGTTTCATATCCCTCGAAAAAAAGAAGAAAGTATTTATTTTCTTATATTTATTTTTTTTCTTCTTTTCCTACTAGCCTGTACTTTTCCGCACTGCTGCTCCTTTTCGCCGCTAGCTTCGCATCCTCCTCTCCTAGGCGGAGTTTAATTCTACTCCGTGATAGGGTAGTCTGAGCGCATATTAAAGTAGCAGCCTATCTAGTGCCCGTTGTGAGAGGATGTTATTTGTTATTTGCTAGCAAGCTCAAAACACGCTCTGTCATTTGGTTATCAGTGGTCTGATTTTAAGATATATCCGAGTCAAGCACTGAAAGCAGCGCAAATAAGAAGGAAATCAACCCCAGTGGGCCGATTCAGTGATTGATGCAACCTCCCTCGATCTGGAAACAATGTGATTTAAAGCTTCTTTTCGTCTAGCACTTTGAAGAAATGACAAAACGAAGAGAGTGTGTCATCCGGAGATATCAGCACTCCGATTGAACCCGCCCATACATCGCATTCCAGATTCAACAGCAATTTATTGGGATTATTCCCGCTAGTATTATGATGCATGTTTCTTTGTTGGCCGCTGGCTGACATAATCAATACAACAAGCTGTAAGTAGCAACCCTCCGAGGTTAACGACTTAACCGAAAAAAAGCCTTGTTTCTCAATAATGTATGTGCAAATTGCAAACATCACTTGCTCTTATTATCTCTGGTACAGAGCCGCAAGTAGAATGAATGCCGTGATAAGCTTCCGAAAGCACTACATAGTAGCTGTTAGTAATCTCTTAGAGAGAGAGAGAGAGAGAGAGAGAGAGTCACGCGTGGACTTCATTGTTGACAAATGATAGTTGTCTAAACAAAGTTAAAGAGATAACATTTGAGGTTTTTTATCCTTTCTTTGCCCATGGCAAGCTCCTCGGCTCACCACAGCAACGTTTCCTTCCTGTTTTCAAAAGTTATTTGACGGTGGGATATTATATTGAAAGGCCATAGAAAAGCTTCCGAGGCTTAACCAATACAAGGGCATGTCGACTCGTTCTAATCTCTCCTAGCATCTCATAGCTATCAAAGTGTGTTACAAGAAGAAAGGAAAAGTTAAGGGAAGCTTTAACCAACCCAGGAAGATGCAGTTTCTACCTTCACCAGCATCGTGAGGTTTTTTGGGATTTTTTGGGTTCTTCTTTTCGAGAGGAGCCATATCCACTGTATTAGTATGCTGCGATATATTCTAGCCCCCTATTTATCATCACGTCAGTAATGTTTGGTATAATCAAAGGCTCTCGGCCTGTTAAGATGAACGACTTGGTTGGTAGAAGCTTCTTGATTTGTTTGTATGGACGAGGTCTCCCAGTACATGAAATTATGGGGCCATCCCTGTGCCTGTGCATAAATGAGACAATAAACCTAGTTTTGTGTCATGAAGTCGTTCATAAAATATATGCAACTAGGGCCTCCCCTTCTGTCGTTCTCGTTCTCGTTAGCTTGTTGAGAACCCAGCACAAACAGTAATAGTTTATTTTCAGCTTTGTTGTTTTTATCCTAGCCGTATGCAGATGTTCGCGAAAGCGTTCCTCCGCTCGTCATATCATCTTGGAGGTCATCGTTCAATTGAAAGACAACATCAAGCCGGCGATCTCTGACTTCTTCTTTTCTATCATTGAGTTGGACGATCTTCGAGGGCTTTGCATCACACAAGCCTAACGAGCTCGAGCTTTATCTGCGGACATTTCTCCCTTTAATTGTTATATTCCTTTGCTGTCCAACCACCTAATATCGACCTGCAGATTTTACTATAGTGACAATCTGCTGGGCAATCAAGAAGCTAGGTGCTACTATGTGCCAGCTTTAATAAGAGACGCTCAAACGCTCGAAATCCCATTGGAAGCTTTATTTTACCTGTCAGTGGATCATCACGCAGGATTGAGCCTGCTTTCATTTGGGTATCGATCTCCCAAGTGCTAGTCATGTTATTTGAGCTGCTGTCTTCTCAACCAGTAATACATGGAAGCAGATTCTCGGCCCCGTGAACCTTGCAGAGTCTTCTTTCGTTCTGCTCTATGGATTTCTTCTGCGAACGCTAGTGACAAAAACAAACAATACACACTATCTTGAAGGAGCGGTGAGGTCTCGTCGTCCACTGTCACCGACGCTCCTTTCACCTGAAGCAAAGGATACGATGATAAACTAGTATCGTCTTTTTTTTTGTTTGAGCTCTCCTGTGATATTGCTCCCTCTTTTTCTTTTTACAAGGAGAAGAGCCGTGACTTGTCATGGATTTGGCGACAGAGACGATAAGATACCCCGCGGCGGAGGAGCTGAAGCTCTGGGTCTGACTTAATATTGCCCGATCACTGCCATATCAAGATAGCCGCGTTGGCGCTGGGTTGAAAGGAAGCCAGAGCAAACACAATATACAGTGTTCCTTTGTGACCCCAAAAAAAGCATGTGAAGAAGTGCTCGAGCCAGGAAATGTAGATGGCTGGCGAGAAGACGAGGACAGAAAACCCTACCAATATGACAACTCTAGTTAAGACTAACTCTATATATACATAGTAATATGTTACTCTGATGAGATCTGCTCTCAAGTAGCTTACTACATGGCGTGCTCTTGTTTATGACTAACACTAGGTAGTATATATCAAGAAGGAACTGCCTACTATTCCAAACGGCCTACCATTCTGCAGTGGCGTCACACCATTCCGGCATTTGTTCATAAGACTGAAATTTCATATAGTAACTTATATATCCCAGCTGTCCTAAGGAGCAGGAGAAGCACGCCGTGTTCATTAAGCTTGGACTATACTGTATATCATAATCATGTGTGCCACTACATCCTATCAACACAGAGAGGATAGATAAGAGTAACTCTGTTTCTGTATCTCTATAGCCTATAATCAAAGGCTGGCCAGCCGTCAGACCCCGCCCTGCCTGCGACTGTAACTGTAACTTCACATAACACAGCAGCATTGTAGGTCTAGATAGACGTAGTCCATGCATGTGCACATTACATGATCCTGCTGACTCAACAGATTCCTGATATACTACTAAACTCGGTAATGCACCAAAGCATAACTTCAGGATCGAGTAACAAGTTAGACAGCAGAAGCCTAAAAGACGATCCAATGTCGGGCACGCTGGGAAATTCGCCTCCTTTGCGTGATACCAATAGAGCAAATACCGCTTGCCGATTGCCGATTACCGTCTAGACTGACTAGTTCACTGACTGTCTGTCAACCAGTGAGCATACTTATCCCAATTCGCCAGGTCCATCCCGCCCCGTTCGTCTTAAACATCCGATCTTTGACAGCTCAGCTGTCTGTGATATAGTGCTACTATTATGTGCTAGTAACTACTAGCATTGACTATTTTTCTGGGCTTCTATTCTCCAGGGCAGCATACAGCAGCACTGCACATCTTCATTCGAAAGCCCTGGTTTCAGTCAAGTATGCTACTTTCAGAATCAGAAGGGCGAACAAGAAGAAGAAGCCGATATCTTAGGGGGTCTTCTCGGGCTTTCTGCACTTCGCATTCATATTAAGACGAGAGGAGACGAGGCGGAAAATACCGCTTGTAGAGCAGATCATGTTGCAGTAGTAGTAGTAGTAGCACAAATCCCTCCCCCCCTTCTTCTTCAAGCTTTTTTTCAATCTCTAAAGGCTCGGGCTGCAAACAACTAGCAACATTACCAATAACACAAAAATGTCTGATCTGAGCCAGAAAGAAGCGCCAGATTGGTCCACACACGGGTCCAAAGCGAAGCTTAGCTTACATTAACATGCTGAAAATGCGCTGATGCAGTGCCATCCGAGTTTTAAGCCCCTCAGATCAAGAGAAAAAAAAAAGGCAGAAAAATAAGAAATTGAGACCCCATCATGGAATAGGAGAGAACACACCTTCAGACGCCCCTCATTATTGCTGCGCAGAACTTGTTTTCATTGCATAGACGAGAAAAGCTTGATCATGTAGTGAGCAGGAGAAGCTTGGCCGGCCAAACCAACGCCTAACTAACAATGTGACCAGTAGTATTTCTTCTTGAGTCGCTTCACGTCAGGCTCCCCTTAGGCATTGTTCTGTTTGCGTGTTGTCAGTTTAGCACACAAATCCGCTCTGTTCAGCCAGTTGGTCAACAGGCAGTTTCTATCCCGTGAGTTTACCCCGATGTTTGCCTGCGTCAACAGAGTCGGCGGCCTCTGGAATGGCTCTAACAACTTCAGCAATGCCCTCTAATTCTATAATTCTATAGATAAACTCCTTAGGTTGTTTAGCGTCAGAAACGTCGTCTCATGTTTCGATCACCTCAATACAATACACATGAAAAAGGGCAATCAATCGATCGATCGAATATGCATGCATCTCCTATTTCCCCCGGTTCCCCGATGTCGATGGACCTAGAATCGTCAATACGGCTGGCACTATCTCTTATTATCTTCTACGCACGCAGGTACGAATAGTGGTACTTTGCTTGTGATAGCATACGCCACGCTGCAAGTAGCACGTCCGGGTTCTTGTTGTCTCCATTAGAACTGCGCTGTGGCGCATTTTGGGCCCGTTTTATGCCTTTCTGTGCTCTCCGTATATGTACTGTTATGTGGCATGTTTGTATGCCGTATACAACGTATGGCGTTTTGTTAGCCAAGAGTTAGTGATGGACTCTAGAGACTGCATCTAGAACCACATGTTGGCTTGTGATACGGCACAAGACGTACAACGAACATTTCACTTTCAGTACATTTCTTGCGCAGAAGTTTCCATCGTGGCTGGCTGGCCACCACTACCACTAACGGGGAATACTTCCATGTCCTCCGGTGTGCGCTCACCAGAATATTAGGAGGCTATAAGCTCGCATTACTTATGATCCTGCTGAGCCTAGAATCTGAAAACATACACCTATGCACAGAACGGATGGAAACCAATGCGTCGCTCGACGACGTCATACCGTGGCCTGCCCAACAAAGGTGTTTTGATAAGTAGCATGGAAACGTAGTCCTTGCTTCAGCCTCTCTGGCCGCAGCTCTTAGACGTCGCCAGTGAGCTACGAAACTGCCATTAGAAAGTATTAGAAGAGGAAAAGGTGATACAAGTTCGGCTTGATGCTTGCTTGTGACTCGCTAGTCATCGCTACTCGGGTGCCTAACTCGATCCAGCGGCTCTGTAAACCATCTATTAGTAAACCGTAACTTTACTTCCAGGTTAAGCCTCGATAACATGTCAAAAGTAGATGGCTGTAAATTTCATCGCCAAAGCTACGCGAGCAACCCGAATTCGTAGGCAATATCCCCTGAGTCTATATAATCTGTCTCTGGCAGAAAGCGCGTATGCTCTGTTTAGTCCAAGCTTTGTTTTCCAATGAATTTATTGAATTCAAGAACATGCCGTACATAGTCTGACTTCATTAACAACAGGCAGTGGGGTATTTTTTCTTCTTCTGAAGTCCTAGGTCCTTTGTTCTTCATTTTTTTTTGCTGCGAATAATTAAACGCCCGACAGGTCTTGGCATTAGAATCCAATGCCCTGCTAGAGATCCTTATATCAGCGAACAAAAGCAAGCAAAAACAAGGCAACGAAGCTTAGACTCGGAGAAGAAACCTTTCCAAGTTGTGTCATGAGAAGCTGATCTGCACAATTGCTCTCGCTGTAATTATCAAAGTCTTTTCTGTTCCCTTGTCTCCGTCACCCGAGAACTGAGACTCAAATCCAAACTGTGGGATTCTCTGGATTCCCCTGTACTTCTGTTTTCCCCCTTCTCAAGTAGACCAGCAAGTCTCTTTCTAAAGCCTTTTTTCCCTCTTCTATTGTCTTGACTTTAGCTTCTAAACAGAATAGCAAAGTAGCTCCCGAATGGTGCTACAGAACGACAGATGTTCCTAGTGATTCGAGATATTCCTGCTTCTACCTCTTATTCCATTGATTTTTACACCGTTTGGCCTTGTTCTTCTTAAACTGCTTCGCCCGAGGACTACCCTGTAAGAAGCAAGAATATACGAAAAAAAAAAGTTGGAAAAAAGAGCAGGCATCACGTTTTGTGGTTTTGCGTTAGCAGAGTTCATCAGTTTAGGGGAACGGGTTCATGCACACCTTCACTATAGTCCCAAACTAAAGGACGGACGAAGTCTTGGCCTTTCGCGTCTCTTTATTCCTTGCGGCCGAGTACTAGCATCGAAAGCAAGACCTAAGGCCGCTCTATATATTTACTTACTACTATCACTAGTCCGTAAACTGTGCTGCTAGCTCTACATCTGACGGCTTATCATATCATGATAGATAACCAGCCATATATACGCCTGTTCATGTCTCACTTCCTTGGTTCTAAGTTTCTCCATGACTAGGTCGTCTAACGGAGCTGACTTTCACGTGACTGCTCCGGACAAATCATAACTACCCCTTTTTCATCCAGAAGTCTTCGAGGCCATACTCAATCTCGTTGTAATCTTATAAATCCTACGATCGTCAACCTAGGGCTAGGATCAGGATAGTTAGTAACTCTAGTGGAATGGCAAATTGCTAAGGCTTATTTGAGTAGGACGGTAGGCTGCAGAATTGTCATGTATTGATTGTCGGTTACTGTACGTCTATACGAGTATTCGAGTTGGCCAGCATTACGACGGCAAAGCTCATTCTAACTAATATCTATTTTGTTACTCTACCAGGAACCCTGATGTAAATGCCACTTGTCTGTGATGCATGAAAGAGCTAAGTCCAAAGTTGTCTTTTGACACAGAACGCACCAATGGGTTCGACCGATGTAAGTGACCGCTATGTTTCTGCCTCAGCTCAGCCCGATAGCTTGGCATCCTAAGAATAAAGTTCTGTGAAGCGTGGCCGTGTTTCTTCCAGTGCTACATAGACTGACGGCTGTCAGCCCGTGAGTTAGATGAGTATGCTGATCATAACTATCACAATGAATGGTAATGCAATCTAGTGACAGATTATACGCACTAGGTAAACATTAGTCGCCTACTGTTGTCAAAAACAGCGTTAGGAATCTGTGAACATCTGATTGATATGTATAGGCGTAGTTGAGACACTTTCACCCGTAACTGTTACAATATGAACACTGTCTTGAACACCAGTGTCACTAATCTTTGTTTTCTAAAATGACAGGCAGGCTATCTTACAAGCTTATGTTTATGTTTGAAATAGTTGTCTGCTGCTAGGCAGAATGTGAGTAGAAATATACTAATACTATGCTTTGTATCTTAATCATTGAGCCTGTAGAGTATTCTGAATTTCTTGTGTATCTCAACCTGATATAAGCCTTAATATACTAGAGATACTATACCATATCATACAAGTCTGCCCGTATCATGCTTCCTAGTTCATTTCTAGATGTGTAACTGTGAAGTAGCATGATAGTATCGTAAGAGCTTGGTTTTGATAGATGCCACGGTGAAATTCAATAACAAAATTGTCCAGTCAAGATATGCAGAACAGATTATGTCCCACTGTAATACGCCGCCTGCCCGAAAACTGCAGTAAGCCAACAATATGAGCAGCTAAGGGAACACAATGAAACCAAAAGCAGACACTACTATGATAACAATAATATTAGCTTGTATCTACACGACTTCCACAGGCCGACAAACAGGCGGGTGCCCTACGAACTCGTGATTATTATACTCTCTAGCTCTTCTATTTAGATGCCACATAGGTATCAATAGGCAGGGCTATGACAAGAACAAAATACAAAAAGAGACTTGGTTCTCAGTCTTTGATACTGCTTGTCAAATGCTTTGTCCAGACTCGGAAAAGCATACAAAATACGTATAGATAGTTCTCAATAAGTTCTACAAAGGCTGCAATAGACTGAAATGAATCAAAGCGCCAAATTTTATCAAAATCTATATGTGAATATACGCTTGTTTAGTTGTCTATATCATGGTATGGTGTATTCACCGTGATTTTAATATATTATGATTCGTGTCTAAATATGACTCCATGATTAAAACTCGAGACATTGATATGCTGAACTATTTTCGTCAAGTGTATCAATTCCAGCAATCTTTTCTTGAACGACATGTCATTGATATTTGTCAAACTACCTGTTATCATCATACCACATGCTGTTTTATACAGTGATGTGGTAACAAACATTGTTAAGGGAACAAAATAAGCTGAAGTCATGTCTAGATTTATGACGATATTAATTCGCTTCCTATGTAAGTAATGATATAATGTGAGCAACCTAATATCCTCGTATAGCCATGTTTCAGATATTCAAAGTATCAAATGCGGTGAATGTATTAACAATAAGGTGGTAATATAAATGATAAAATCATTGTCGTGGACAATTAGATATGTAGATCTCATGTTGTACAGATAACAATAGGGTTGATAAACACTGTAGGGTTACACGCTATCAATGAATGTTAGTCGCTAATAGGGCGTTGACTTCATTTTTTACATAGAAACATATGATGATGTATTACCTCTTTGATTGACTATTAGCATATGAACGACACTACTGATAGTTCAACAGAGCGTTGTTATCTTTGTGAGGCAACTATTTGACAGGAAAGCTATCTTCAGCTTCCAGGGATCTATCTCTACGCGGCGATCTCAGTCTGTCTAGTTGCCAATGCATAGCCAAATACGAGCAACAGCATGTGCTGACCAGGCGAACGCTTGTCTGGGTTAAGGCTTAATCAATCCATAGTGTGTTAGAAGGTGTCAGAAGTGTATGGTCGTGAAATAGTGCCTGTTAGATGCGAGTTGGACAAACGAAGCTAGCGCTGACGGGACGTTGGTCCAAATTACTGTTAGCACTGTACTTTGAAGTCAAGCTAAGCTGTAGTAGACGAGGCTGTACCTGACTAGCAGACCAGGCTGAGAAAACAAGCAAGCCAAGAGGCCAAGAGCTTAGAAGTGGGGCAATTGCAGGCGGCTTTTTTTTAGAGCATTTCAGTGCATGTGAGCGCAAAGAGCCGCTGGAAGGCAGCGCTGTTGCAACACTTTTAAAAGTGAAATTTAGCTACACGCGACGCTACATTGAAAGACACCAAAAAGAGAAAGAAAGCCTTTGAACTAAAGCCTTTGTTTGAATGACTGCCGCCCGCCAACACCACCCGCCTATTTTTCCACCCGTCCAACACGGCCAATTGCCCTGGAAGCCAGCCAGCCAGTCATCATCACGAACCACATCAAGTGGCCAACACCCGCCCTTATCCTGACGCTTCCTTCCCCCAAGCCATCCGAGCCAGCGTCCGTTTTGAGACGAAACCTTTCTCGCCCAGCCTAGCTTAATCGTACATCCATTGAAATCACAACACCTTAGTATACTAGCAACCCACGAAAAGGGGCCTGCCTGCGATTCCATTGCCAGTAATAGCTAGATAGCCAACACTCAAAGCACCCTCCAAGCTCGTCAATTCGATTGTTCTGCCGCCGCAGAGCCTTCTGCTGTCAGAAAAAGAACCCCACAGCCGCGCTAGAATCTGCATCGCAGTCAGCATTGGCATTGTCTGCTCAGAACTGTCTATCTAGAATCATCCGTCTTGCAAGCTCTTGTCACGACCTTTGTTTTGGCAGCATCAATTCGACTCTATACATCCAGAAACTAAGCAAAATCTTGCATCGCCCTTGCTTTTCCTACCCAGATAGCCAACTACGCCTTGGCCCTCCTAGCCCACCAATTGACGAGCCGGAACAACTCCTCCGCTTATCCATCACAATAGCAGCAAGCTCTGACAAAATTCACTTTTCCCTCCATCTTTCGGTTCCTACTTTCAGCTCCATCTTTCGAGTATATCCTTCCACACATAAAACCAATATGTCTACAACAACCTCTGGCTTGACGAGACGACGTGGCGGTGCCGGCGGCGCTGGTGCTGGCGCTGGCGCCTCCGTTGATTCCGAGGCCCGCTCTCCTGTGTCGGGCAACCGCGGCGAAAGCAGCGCGCCAGAGACCAGCTACGAGAACTCAGAGGCTGGTCACAAGATCGCATACGACCCGCGCGACATTAGCGAGAGCGCCGAGCGTAGCAAGCAGCCCAAGCTGACGCTCATGGAGGAAGTGCTGCTACTGGGCCTCAAGGATAAGCAGGGATATCTGTCATTCTGGAACGACAACATCTCGTACGCATTGCGTGGCTGCATTGTCATGGAGCTCGCTCTGCGCGGCCGCGTGAGCATGCAGAAGGATCCTAGTAGACGCAGATTCCCTCTCCCCGAGCGCGTCATTGAGGTCGTTGACGATACCCAGACGGGCGAGGTGCTGTTGGACGAGGCGCTCAAGATGATGAAGCAGAGCGAGAAGATGAGCGTGAGCGCCTGGGTTGACCTGATGAGTGGTACGTCTTTAAGATTCTTATTCCTTATACACGTGTTGCTACTGTTACCTTGAAAGTGGTTCTTTTGATATACTAACTCTTTCTTCCCTTTTCCTACAATGTAGGCGAGACATGGAATCTCATGAAGATCGGATACCAGCTAAAGCAGGTGCGTGAGCGTCTAGCAAAGGGTCTAGTGGACAAGGGTATTCTGCGCACGGAGAAGCGCAACTTCCTTCTGTTCGACATGGCCACCCACCCGGTAGCTGATGGCGGCGCTAAGGAGGAGATCCGCCGCCGCGTGCGCAACGTCCTGACGCAGCGTACCGTAGTGCTCCCTGGCTCCGAGTTCCTCCCCGAGGAACTGCCGCTGCGTAACATCCGAACCGTGGCCATGGTGTGCGCAGCATACGCCGCCAATGTGCTGGAGAATGCGCTGTCGAATCTCGGCCACGAGGCCC
The DNA here is from genome assembly GCA_001856765.1 of Endoconidiophora polonica. Lineage (NCBI taxonomy): Eukaryota > Fungi > Ascomycota > Sordariomycetes > Microascales > Ceratocystidaceae > Endoconidiophora > Endoconidiophora polonica. The sequence continues at coordinate 28,165 of LXKZ01000204.1, read as the reverse complement.
GCGAACGCGCGTTTGTGCAGACGGACGATATGTTGGCGGATTACAGCCAGTGGCCGTTTGGCCGTAAGGCAGTGGGTAATGGCGTTGCTGCAAACCTGCCTAGTGTGATTGCTGATGTAAGTTTTTGGCCTTTCCTCCTTCCTTTGTGTGTCCATTTGATAATCACAGTGTAAAGTTGACCTTTACTAACATTATTCGTTTCTGACACGGTAGGAGGTGAACAATAACAAGGACAGAGAGTTGCAGCTCGAAGTCGTGGCTGCCTGTATGAACGTTTTTACGCGTCTGGATTCTCTGCTATAAACAGTGTTTTCTTTGCTTTCTGTTTCTGCTGCCACAAACTTATATGAAATGCTTTCTTTCTTCACCTATTTTTTTTTACTACTCTTCTTCTTTTTCATGCGCGTTCTCTATCTCTCTCCCCTTCTTCTCTTCCCCTCCCCCAACCCCATCCATATTTTTGTCCTTCGTGTCATTGTTCTTTAGAAAAACCATTCGAGAAGTTAGAAGACGTTAGCATCATGTTCTTTATCCCTTTCTCTTCTACTGCTTCTTGCTGATTTCAACCCCCCCTTTTTTTTCTCTTCTTCTATTGCCATATTTTGATCACAGTCATTTTTCAAATTGGGTCTTACGAACACACTTGACTCTTTAGACTCTCTTATATCTCATTATCTTAGGTTTACTTTTTTTTTTTCTATAACTCTCCCTTATCTCCACGGCGGCTTTACGGTTTTGTCTTGTGTTTGTATGTGTCATGAATAGAGCGATAGGAGGAGGCATGTGATTAGCCAACGTATGACGTTTCTACTATGTATCCTATGTTTCTTATTCCATTTCCTGCATGCTTAGCCTTAACTCATTCTTTGTCATCACTATTATCCCGTTATAGCCAATAAAACCGTGTAGAGTAGTCAGAATGATGCCATATAAAGCTCTACATAACCCTTTCTACCTTTTTATAATTGCCTGGCCTTTTCGATGGATAGCATCCTCATATTCTTCAGTTTTACGGGCACCTCTAATGCCCCTCGCAGACATCTTCTTTCAATAAACACTGCTTATGAAACATATAAGTAGTATGATATGCCTCATGTATCGTGTAAAGTTTCCGCTATATCATCAATACCGGAGGTTCTCCAAATATTGGATGATCTCTCGGTTTTAGCAAGCCAAATATTTGACTGCATATCATGTGTGATGGCACAACAATAGCCGAGATTTTTGACAAAATATTTCGCCAATTGGCTTAAAGAACATACCGCAGAGAAAGTGAAAGTCCGTCTTTCGAGAGAGAGGGAAATGGAGGGTCAGAACTAGGGATGACGATCATATGGCGTTGTCATATTGAGGCTTTTCGCTAGTACGCATTATAGAAACTCTCTATATGTAAGCCTCATGTAACGCAGCGCCGTTCCTTGTGGCTCAAGATACATTCTTGCTCTTCCTAGCAATTCTGCTACGTTGTAACGACAACTAACACGAGAGAGCTCCTCGATAGAAGCCTGTTCATATGCAGCAATATACAGTCTTATCCTCGCATTAGAATGTGACGGTTCCTCTAGCCTTGATGTTGTAAAGACCCTATACTATAAATCTGCTCACATATTTGATGTACTCGAGGGTGGCTTAATGGTATGTTAGTCACCATAGTGGAAAAAATTGGTGCAGATCGCCATCACCTACGATCACATCAAGTGTACTCCAGGGAGAAAAAACCAGAGTCCACGGTATGATTCTTCTGAATCTCACTATAGACTATAGATTTGGCTGCTACTACTTCCAGAGCAGTTCCTAGGACTAGCTTTGTTTGGTCCCGGGACCTGTTGTTCTTAACCAACTTTGTTAACTTGACAGGATATGCAGCCAGTCAAGTGCAGACATTGGCCCTAGTCTAAGTCTGACCACATAGACTCGTAAGAACACTGCAAGCCGCCGCTGTTTCCGAAGCTGTTATTTTCTCAAGGCGTCACTATATGTATATACTAACAACAACACAACAACGTAAGAAGACTGCAGTGTTTGCTCGAACAAGAGATGATAAGTCGTTTGGCACTTGGATTACTGGATAGTCCTTGCCCTCATAATTTCTGCTCTCTGGAACTTCATGAGAAAAGAGGAGAGAAGAGAGATAAAGTCTGAGGTTTACTATATTTCTCGTATTCAAGCGTATCAATCAACATCCGAATAATTCTCGACAGCAAGTACCAGGGTCCATCATTTTATCAAGGGTTAAACTGATCCACGATATGCTTTTTCCTGCCTCATGGTATATACCCCAAATAAGGGGTTGAGACGAACACCATATCTCTTGTCTTTCCCAAGTCTGCCTCTTATCTTATATCATTGAAGGGAGGTTGAACCAGCGGGGTGGGATGAAGTCAAGGTAATGAATAACAAGCATGAATGAAGTCTAGGTACGAAAACCCGATGAATAAGCCTAGTTTGCAAGCAAACACGGCGAAATACGGCATAGGCATAGTAACTAACTAGACGGTTCGCCTCTTTACAACATGTCTTCCTGCAGGCCAGCCAAGAACTGTGAAGATGATACAGAGTGGCAGGATTTTATAAGGAGAGAGTTGATTGATCTTTTCTGTTTGTGACGACTATTAATATCGCCCAAGGAATTACCTGGTTAATGGTCAATATCTGGGGCTCGGATCCAAAGCAGAGGAATCATGTAATGACTGTGATATCAACAGTTGTATCTGATATCTCAACATAATATCATGCTTGTGGAGCAGCATGACACGCATATGCATCTTCTCTGTCTGCCTCATATTAGGCAACCCTCCTGTATATTGCCTAATCTCACATGAATTACTCCATAAAGACAGGCAAGGCAGCTTTAATTTTCCGGGAGAAAGACTTTCTTGTCTTAACAAAACTGATTGTTTAGTCTTGATAGGCTGCCGAATCGTGAGATGGAGTTGTACTTGAGGTGGAGTTTTGTTTCCCCTGTTAATGAATGCACTTCTAATTTTGTTCCAAAGCAAGGCGTTGTTGTTTTCTTTCTTTTTCTTTTCATAATTTTCTTTACCATTTTTTTCTCGCTTTGCTATAAATTTTGCAGATCGTGAATCGGAGATTTCGGTCTTGCCAGGCCATTACAGGCATTCCATTCCCCTTAACGCAACAAGCTAATAACTTATTGAGACTCCAATACAACAAGGGCCAGCCACGTTTCCATCGAGTCTCCGGAGAGTCGTAGTAGTAGTAGAACGAGAATAATCCTCGTGAAAACTCGAGAATGATCAAATCCTAGTGTGCCATGCACTAATTTAGGGCTTCAGAAGTTATAATAGTAGTAGTAAAAGATAGAGAGAAAACGAAACGGCAGGAGTCTCCAACGGGGAGCAAATACCGTACCAATAGTTTTGAATAATGATCAGGGAGAATTGAAACAAATTATCAGCAGTAAAATGCCATAATGAAATCAGACTGGCGTGGTGGTCTCTTAAAGTTTCCGGGGCGGGAGGAACGTGCTTCAAGGCTCCTTCTTGATCTTTGATCTTGACTCAACTTACCTTGCCGAAACACGTTCTTGTTTACGCTAGCAAGCCATGTATAAAATCTGACAGAAATAATGAGATCGTGACCATCTATAGAAGGCCCCGTGTAATATATACCAGAAGATGTTGACCATGCACAAAGTCGTGATAGTACTCGTCTCTCGATGAGCCATCGTGCCATACATCGATTATATTGCATTACAACTGTGCACAAGCTCCAGGCTCTTCCTCGTAGACTAGGCCAGATTGCTCCCTTTGCGTTAGTATATAGTAATAATAATATGTACTGCGCCCCTGAAAGAAAAAAAAAGAAAGAAAAAAAAAAGAGAAAGCACCGACTCCATCCATGTACGGGTGATATTTTGCCTTTTCAGTACTAGCCATCGAGTTAGCACCGGCTTTTTAGAGTGCATGCATATGTTGATAGAAGTTATACCCACTATCACAGCTACGTACTGTGCACTTTTTTCTCAAGGCTTATGCACTTGTGAAAGAAGAAAATGGCGGTAAGTCTGAGAAAAAGCTAATGCCCAGAGCGGCAATAGAGCGGAACACACTTGCTGGTATACTATGAATTAGCTGTATCTTTTCCAATTCCAGGTCATTTATGGAATGAACTGTACATCATGACCTGTTAGTCGGGGGGGAGGGGACAAGGCGAGACCGAGAGATCGAATAGAAGGCATACTAAGTTTCTTCTCTGTTTGCTATCTGGCCTAAGCAGAGCAGGCAAGTCTGCTGTTGTTATGACAGACTGAAACGCTTGGGCTCTTTGTTTCTCCCCACTTCATTTACTGATAAAGAAAACTAGGAAGCAATCTTTTGTCGAGAACAAAACGATGAACAGGAACAAGATGATATTGTGGTTTGGGAAGAAGGGCTCAGGGTCGCAGTGGGTTAGCCGCAGTACCATAGAACTCTTTTGTCTCTCTCTCTTACATGAAGTGCAAACGTACAGGTATAATCAAATGCGAGACGCTAGAAAATTTAGTCTGAGAAAGATGCCCCCTATAAACCGAAACAAGGCTTGCTCCTCACTTGTTGGGCTATATTCAAGTGCTGACTGCACACTTAACTACTACTAACTAGCTTATGTAGGGTTACAGTGCTACTATATCTGGAGATAAAGAAAGGGGAGACTACGACACTGGTCTGAGACTGTAGGAGAGCGTGAAGAAGATACTAAGTAGGAAGGATCTCAAAATCAACGAAGGGTTTTATTTTTATTTATTTTTTAATTTTTTAATTTTTTTTTTTAAAAAGGCTATCGATTTAGAGAAAAGGGCTTTAAAGCTGTATTCTAAACTCCAAATGTAGTATTAATAGTGCAACCGAGAAGAGAAGGGGGCTAGCGATGACAACTAACAGTCAAGAGGCGCCGGTAGTTTGGCAGATAGTCAAAGCGTAGCTTCCGCCGCTCGCATCATTTAATTGTTAACATGTAGTACTAGCAGGCAGTAGATCAGACCCGAGTCCAAGGAACAGAGGATGAAATAGAAGGTCTTGCTCCGTTCTTTGTGGGATAACAATGTACAAACTAGGCGTACCAGGAAAGCAGAACAATGGCACTTGCAAGAATCCCGCTGAAGTCTTCTCTTCCCTTCACCCTCGTTTTCCTATTTCACTAGTAACTTTCGTTTTCTTAAATTGCGCCGAACGGAGAGAAGAGTCTGGCCCTGGCTGTTCCCGCAACCCCGTCCAATTAAGCAGATGCGAGTCTAATATAGAGTATTAGTAGTAGTAATAGTATATCGCTCAACTGTGCATTCATGTGAAAGTATCTGCGTGTGTGCGTTTTGGCTTTTCATATCACCCGTCCGTTATATCTGGGAACATAAAAGTGGGATTGTTCTAATTGGCTTTGCTTTCCAGCCAACCAACCATATGCTAGTACGGCTGGCCACTGTGACTACTGCCATCGTTATTGTTAGGATTTCCGTGTGCCTGCACACAAAGAAGGGAAATATTACTTACATACTTACAGGCCCCGTTGTTGGGTATTGGAGTGAGAGAGAAAACCCAAGATTAGATGACCACCACCCCTGAGCATAAGCTGCTAAGCACAAAGAGGCCGAAGATGTTTGTCGTTATTGGTTTGCTCCCTCGATGTCTCTTCTGCAGTGATCAATTATGTTTGCAAGTCGCGCTGCGAGTCGTTTTCTCTGACTCTACAGCTTGCTGCCCGAAGTAATACTTTTCTGACAGGATAGAACAACTCTTATAACTATTAAAATACTGGAATAGGCTATTTGCAAGTACGGCTAGCAGAGAGAGGCTCACCAAGACATTGCTATGCTGGCTCTTTTTTTTTTGGGGGGGGGGGGGGGGGAAGTAGGGCAATATACTTGTAATCCCTGTAAGCTTACTGGGTGAGCCCTCTGGCTGGTTCGCCGTTTAGCTAGAACGTTTACGGATCATCTTCCACCTCGCCTGGCTGTCTGTTCAAATCTTCTTGCTGGTGTGAGCCACCCAAGCTATACAGGGTAGGTTCTATCCATACTCGTCGGTAGGGTGGTTGAAGGGCATAACGATGGAGGGGGCAGTAGTACTAGGCTGAACGATCGATCTGTATTGAACTGGGCAGCCTTGCTAATAGCGACGGATAGGCTCAATATAGAACTTGTTGGCTTGATCGTGGATCTGGCTGGTAGCCCTTGTTTCGGATCCAAGGTGAGGTGACTTCTTGCCGTGTGTGGAAGCAGGGCCACGCTGAGAGGCAACAAAAGGCACTCTTGTAACGATGCACCTTCATGCGCTTTAAGTCATATTTGTCTTGGATGAAATGGCGATTCCATCTCCATCCCGTCAATGGACCGGCTACAAACAGGGCCAGAAGCTGTCAGAACTAGAGAACACTATAAAAGGGACCAAGAAGGCCTTGTATGTCTTGTTTCCGTCAAGGGGCCGCCGCCGTCCAGCAGACTTCTTTGCCTTACGTGATTCCTTTCCTATTATTTCTTTTCTTGGACTCTTAATTGTTTAATCTTGGCCGTCTTCTCTCGTGACTATTTTGTAGAAAGCATTCAAAGTTCAGGGTCCTTCCTTGTCTAGTCACGGCCTGCGTTTTGATGTTTACACAACAATTGCTTCTAGCTTCGATCTAGCACTGCACTAGCTCTATTAGTAGCCATATTTACTCAGTCTGGATTAGACCGGAATCGAGTCGAACACCAAACAATAAGCCTCGCTTGGTGCCAGGGCTATCTAGTTGTCTGCTTCTTCGTTGCTCTGGCCTGCTTGGCTAAGCCTGCTTGCATCTGACCTCCGAAGCTACAGCCATTTATCGTCGCAAACTAGTCCTTTTCTCTTTTTACTTTTGACTGCCGCTTCTCCCTCTTTTTTTTTTTTTTTTTCTGATTTGACTGGGTTTTCTTTTCTTTTCCTTTTTTTTTTTTCTTTTTTCCTATTTCTTCTGATATCAGCTACTTCTATTGATTACTTCGCATTACACCTCATATTATCTCCGTCTATCTTCATATTACTAGTAACCGGTTACCAACATTGCATATCTCATCCTTCCTTACCAGACATACTACCACTAGTCTTACTGAGACTCTGGTCCTGCAGTAACACTTTAAACTGTTCTCCCACATCTTCCAAGCAAACTGCAGGCTGTCCCTGATCGTCGCCAAACCTGCTAGCACCTGAGCTACTGTAGTAAAAAGGAAGCATACTGGCATCAATTCCCAGCTTGTAGTTCCTTCTGCCCTATTTTCCTTACGGGACGGCTAAGTTACATATTCCGCAACCCACCATATCAACTCCAACGGTGTTGCGCAACAAACATCGATCCCACCCGCAAACATATCATCTTCACACGACAACCCACTACCATGGAGCAACTAAGCCCTCAAAGCCAGACGCCCCCGACTCCCATCTCTATCACCATCTGCGGCGACGGTGGCTGCGGTAAATCTAGCATCACTCTGCGCCTCGTACGTTCACAATGGACATCGGAGTATGACCCGACCATCGAGGACTCGTACAGCATAACCCGCAGAATCGATGGCCACACGTACCATCTCGGACTGACTGACACTGCCGGCCAGGAGGAGTACCGCGGAATGTGGGCTAGCAGTAACCTCGGTGCCGACGCTTTCTTGCTCGTCTACGATATCACCAGCCCAAACTCACTACATGCCCTACAATACTTCAACGATATGATTGATATCGAAGTCGAGACGCGGCTCGACAATGCTGAGCGCGCACGCATCGCCGGCCTGACGCCCTCACAGCAATTTTCTGTATTCGGCAGCACTGGCGCAAAGACCGTCCCGCCCATCAAGATCGTGGCCGGCAACAAGTGCGATCTACAGGAGAACCGCATGGTCTCTGCCGCTACAGGCCTGGAGTGGGCGAGAAGGCGTGGCTGCGGCTTCATGGAGACGTCTGCCCGCGTGGAAGTCAACATCGAAGAGACCTTTGCGCTCATCGTGCGCCGGGTGATGGAGGCACGCCGAGAGGCAGAGGGCGAGGATCCCATGCTAGATCACCGGGGCGCGACTAAGCCGTTGACACCGTTACCGCCGAGAGACGACGACGAGAAGAGAGGGCCGGGCCTGCGTGGGCCTAGCATTGGCAGCGATAAGGTTGGCCGTGGCCAAGGTGGTTTCTGGCGCCGACTGCGCTGTTGGTAAGGCGTGATCGGCAAGTTCTAGTCGCTCAGTCTTCTTCGCTTCTCTGTTACTATCTTCTCTTGCCCTTTCTTTCCTTTGTTCTGTTACATATTTGGGATACCTTCATGCGCACAATGGTTTTATCTGGGATTTATTTTTTTATAAAAGAAGGGAGCGCGTTTGACTTTTTTGTTTCTCTTATTCTTTCTCTTCTTCTTCTTCATTTACCTTTGCTATCTTCTCTTTTTTTTTTGTTTCATTGCTTGATGTTCCGTACTTGATATACATACTATACAACTTACACACACACACACACACACACATATATTTTTTTCTTTTGCCATATCTGTTATTTTCTCTCCTATCTACTACTTGTTCTGATTCTTTTACAGCCGTTGACAAACGAGCGTGTCACCAGGTTTTTTTTTTTTGCTTTTTGCCTTTTTCTTGCTTTCTTTCTACTAGTTAGGATCTTGGTGTTTTGATATCGACGAAACGATAAACGGCGGGTTGGTTGATTATAGATGTTACACGTAAATTCACACCTGATCACATCACCGATATCTTTAGTTTTCTACTATTCATGTGAATATTTTAAGTTATGAAGTGATGCCATGTCTATCATGCTCCTAGAGTAGCCAGTCCGTAGCATCGTGACTATACCTCCTTGTTGCTCTGGTACCAATCATACCACTTCTTGTAGTCCTCGTACTCAGCCTTCACTTTATCGCCCTTGTATCTCTCGATATTCAGCTCGACATCCTCCCAACTCTGCCCTCCACACGATCTCCAGCCAGCCTTGCGCATCAGATGCAGCAGTGTCTCCTTCTTGGTCCACTCCTGCTCGACTATGACATCCGGCAAATAAGTACCATTGCGACGGCGCCCTGACGCAGCATCGACGAACTTGATGATGATGCCATGTGTGCCAATCTCCCAGTCATACTTATCCGCACACGGCTCGAAATCCTTAAGCAACGTCACGCCCACCTGCAGCGCAGGTAGTTCTTGCGCACTCACAGGATCGAAGCGTGTGTCTTGCAAGGCGGCGATAAGCGAGTATTCTGAGAGTCCCTGGATCAGCGGGAGTGGCGAGAACGTCCCGATACAGCCGCGCAGGTCTGGGTCAGCGCTGCGCCTGGACAAGTGGATGTTCCAGGTCACAAAGAGGGGAAACTCGGCATCTTTGGCAGTGGTGGTGATAGCAGCAGCCGGCGTAGAAGCAGAGGTTTGGCTGGCGATATAGGCAGGCCATGATTCTTCAATGTCCCAGAACGAAATTGGCGGGCGGCCTTCAAGACGAGCGACTAGCACTTCGAAACAGAAGATACATTGCGTTAAGGAAGTCATGGCTTGTTTCAAAGAGATGAGCTCACTATAAGCAAGGTCTTATCCTCACGGCGGAAATATATATATATATATCAAGACAAAAGTGAAATTGTTGAAACAAGTAAAAGGTGCAAGTTAAAAGATCACGGCAAAAAAAGGGACATAGCAGAGAAACAATAATCGGTAATTCAAGATGTCAAGCAATTGGGAAACTTTTGTTATTAGAAACAAAAATCATGGCTGGCTAGGAAGGAAAGGACAAAAAAAAGTGAGGGGTCTGCCACTATTCCCTTTCCTAAAAAGTCCTAAAAGAGCCAGGCATTAACTACTATGTATAATAGTGACACTAGAGTCTAAAGCTCTTGGTGGGTTAGGGATACTTTTTTAAATATAATCTAATCTAACACTAAAGGATGATTCATGGATAGAAGTGATAACCCAAATTTTGCTTTGGTGCAACGCTAAAACTTGAGGCAAGGTGGATTTGATCAACATAGCTTTGGAAGCTCAGCTTGAACTCCACTCACTTAGGAATCATGTAATCTAACCCTACACTTCGTAACAACCCTAAGAAACTACTTGTCAGAAAACTCATCGCTATACAAAGAGAAATTGATTTTCATTGTCTAAAAAAGCTGTCGGGCGCTAAAAACGAATATATGTTCCTATAATGTATGATCATCACTAGCCAAGATCTATGCTTGTTCTTGGATGATAGATGAGCATTATACATTCTATAATCTTGAAGTCAAGTATATAGTCATAGCACAATTATCTTATTAAGACTCTATAGCTATGAAGATACTTAGCATAATACGTAGTATAGCGTATAAGAGTCTTGGTGCTCACTGATATGGTAATGGGGCAGTTATACGTGCCTGAAAGTCAGTTGGCGAAAGGAGTCATCAGTAGTAGCATATTTTGTCCGTGATACATGAAACAATATAATCGTCCCGTGTATCCTTTGCTAGACATTTCGGATTTGACAGCTGGATGAGGCTAGTTACTTTTGTAACATAAGCTGCTTGACTAGGCTTCGGCTTCGGCTTCTTTGTGAGATTGACTTGAAACAGAAAGGCTGTAAAAAAAAACTATAAGACGCTACCAGTCTCTAAGCTTTAGGCTTGAGTGGTAGAGCTTATACAAATCTTACATGTATACTGACGGTAAATAGTTAAGTGAATATTATAACTAACAAGGACGAATATTGACCAAAAAAATGTGGTATTCATTACTGAAAAAGTTTACAGTATCAAAGTCAAGCCATAAGTAATGAGGTCGTGTCCCATGAAGCGGCGAACCATAGTATAGATTATCTCCGAATTTTAGGCTACGCTCAGACTTAGGGCGCCTTCACGTTTCAACCTAATCTGCAACAAAGGCTTGATCCCAGCAGCCATTGGATATGTAGCTTATAATGCTCTGTGATGTGCGGATTTCCAGTAGTTAGCATTGCTATTAAGACAGACTCACATGTTGATTAGCCCGCATTAGCAGCGCCATCTCTATCTTCCTTTCTCGTGTTGCTTTACAAGTGTGAATGTTAGGAGTGTCGATCTTACAAATAGTTAGGCTAAAACCAATGAGATATCGTTGCCTGTCCACCGCTTTCACTATTTGATATGCCTGCGAAATAAAAGAGTAGGCCTGGATGTCTGAATGGGTGGGTCTGAAGCAGATGATAAGCGTTGCTGAAGCAAAGCGTGTTTCTAAGTACTCAGAAGAATTGGTGAGTAGGAGTGTATTGGAGGGTGACATACAGTATCGGAGTTCATGATAATGAACAATGGTATACATAGTTGAATACTATTTTTCATGTACAGCGTTCTAATTTTATTTTTTGATATTTCTCACGACTTGCCATTCAGAATAATACCAACTCTTTATATATACGTCTTGATAGTAGGCTTAAGATTATACTTGGTGAATGGGAAGTTGTCACTCTTTGGCTTCTACGCACGGTCTTTTTACGCCATCGAACGAACTTTATTCATGCCAAGCCTGAGCCTCCGCCCCTCTATCCCTCTTTTGAAAAAGCTTAAACTCTAGAAAGGAAGCCTGACATCTACGTGCCACCCCAGAGTCCGTCTGGTCTTTTCTTTGTCTCCATTTAGACAAATAATAGAGAACTTCTGATAGGACGCCGTATGTTTTTTCTTTTTTTTTTTTTGCTTCCGAGCTTTGTTTCTTCGCATAGTAGGCAAAGCAAAGAGGGCGGTGTTTTTGTATCAGGGATGAAAGATGAGCTAAAATCTCTATAATGGATCACCGGCTATCAAGATGGAAGGTCCCAGCTTAGGCAAGTAGAAAACAGGCTCAAGGAAAGTTACTAAAGAGAAAAGGTTGGCTCGAATAAGGGCCCCGAGAACTGACTGATATAACATTTGGATGGATTCCATTCAGAGGTGAGTTTGAGTCGGTCTGAGAAAAGAGGTCTTGTTGAAGCACGGTCGCCCCCTTTGTGACCAGGAGGAGAAACAGAGTTTTGGCTGGGGGAGGGGGCCATTTTGAATGTTTGGGCCGTCAAAGTGCGTGGTCTCTGCATGTTTGATCAAAGGTGCAAAACAAGAAAGTAGAAACGCTTCTAATTGAGTTATGAGTTCAAAGTAGAAAGACCTCTTGTCTAATGATGGAAGGAAAGATACAAATAAATAGTAGTTCCCTCCGTATAGTTAGCTTTTTTTTCTCTATTTCTCCCATCACCATCTATCTCTCTCTTCCAAAGTCTTCATCAACCATTCTTTTCTATAATCTTCTTTGTCGCCGGACGACCATTCTTTAACGCCCTTTTTATTCCGCTCTCTCTTTTTTCTTCAAGATGAAGTTCTCTGTTATCGCTCTTACTGCTCTGGCTGCTATTGTCTCGGCCGCCCCCGCTGCCATTTGGCAAGAACTAGACGATAAGGGTGAGTATCTATATACTTCAGACACAGCATTTAGTGTGAACAACGCAACGTGTACTAACATTTGCCTAGATGTCTTCCGTCGTCAGACAGAGCAGCCCATTGACCCTCCCGCAGAGGATATCGTCAGTGGTCCCGATGCTTCTTCGGCTTCCATGTCTGATGCCAACGGCAACCCCGTTAGCTTCGACGCCAGCAAGGTCTTCATGCCCCCCAACGCCGGCCGGTAAACACAAAAGATCTATTTTCTTTGTTTACTCTCTTGCTTTCAGCTGCCTCAAGATGCCAATCATTCGATATATGTTACGATACTAGATGTATTTGCGAGAGTCCTACAATCGCCATATAGAACAATGAATCGACATCTTGTGGCCTAAAAAGAGGCTCTTTGACAGAGCCTAAAGGACCCAAACCATTCTACTCGAACAGCTTTCTCTGAATCTTATACACAAAGGGCGGTGGTCATGTTCAGAGCATGATATTGCGCCAGAGAAAGACTGGATGAGGATGCCTGTCTAGTCCTTAACGAAAGCACCTTTTCCTTTTCTATGTATTCCTTTTATTTTATTAGAGTTGCTATACCACCATATATACTTAATACTGACAAGTGGCGTGGGAACCGTGACAACAACGGTCCTTCATATTTTCTTTCCTTTCCGACTTGATATGACTATCTTGCAATGTGACATTGAATTGAGTCTTTTACTATTCTGACTATTATTTCGAGTGCCTAGCTGACATTGAAGTCCTTCGTCAACTTTCTGCACGTTAATCGTGTTAATGGCGTCAGGAGAAATATGCACATGCCAGCATCAAGATAAGATAAAGATTCTACGGTAGCTCTCAGCAGCACAAGTACTACCAGTACTTTGGCAAATATGGTACTTTCGATAGTAGTGTATGTGAATAACTCATTCGAAGAACCTCCAGCTTCTAATATGCGAAGGAAGAACAGACGATAGTGATCGATGACCATGAAGTTAAGCGTATACTTGTTTTGTCGACGTCTGCTGTTAGTATGTGCGTAGGTAGGTGTTGAGGATCAAAAACTTGCGCTAAAATATGCATGTAAGACTAAGCCTACATGGTTAGTACTACTAGTAGCAAGTTGCAAGGCAGGGAAGTATAAAAATAGCACGAGGAAGCTAGAAGCATTGCTGAGTAAGATTCAACTCGATGGTAGTAGGCGAAGTCGGATGTGGCAACGATTGACCATAACACATGTTGGAGCCAGAGAAGGATCACAGCTTAGATCAAATTCTTGCTGCTAACCTGCATTGTTAGAGTTGCATTGTTAGAGTCGCATTTGAACCGACATCATAGTGAGCTATGCCAAGGAACACAATAATATAGTACTCTGTAGCTGGGCGCTTATTATTATACATAGTATATAATGGACTGGGTTTTTGAGACTTGTACATACTATGTAGTTGGTTGGAAAGAGAATAGGCAAAGCTGCACCTTAGGAAGGAGCAAAAGCTTGTACATGAGCTAAGCGGAGTACTAGACTGAGTTTTCGTTTCGTTTGGTTATATCCTCATTCGTAGGTTTAATTTGGTGTCTGGATAGGAAAACTAGAAATCATCGAGGCTTTGGAGCCGGGCCGTACGAACATGGCTAGCAATTTAGGGCCGCTTACAACAAGCACGCGAAGCTTTCCAAGAAAGTTAGCCACTTTGTATTGTATCGTGCTGTGTTCTCTGTTATTGTACCATGTATGCATGCAGGCTGCAGGGTCATATCGACTGCGGAAGCGGCTGCAAAGCGCTGTCTAGATACAATGGAGCTACGCGTTCCTGTGTCGATCATAGCGGATGAGACCATGGAAGACACTATGTAGGCAATAAGAGGGCAACGTCATGGAGACAGAGGCAGCCAAATCCCAAGAGAGAGCATCTTACACAAGCTTGATGCTACTGAAAGAGATGGAGATAGTCGAAAAGAGGCGCCCCCGGATTGGTGGTTGTGAGTATGATAAGTGGCTTGGGCTATCACTAAAGACAATATAATTACATATCCATGCTAGGCCAGCCAGTCTGCGTAGCCTTTAAGAACTTAAGTAGAAAAGCAAGCAAGTGCCTCCGTATTTGGAACATCAAGAGACTCAGATTCTCCCTCGGCTTCCACCCGGCCGCCCATGATAACTATATAGTATTAGCCCAGCAACGAAACTGTTGACCGAAGCGAGCATCTGCTAGCTGCGGAGACATTGTAGAGTAGTAGCGACAAGCTGCAGTCTAGGTTGTTGTTAGGCGGCGCTATGCACTACTATGGCATATGGTGCATAATAGGTTCAATGTCTTGAGTTCTAGTTGACACTAGCTGACCATTAGTGCTGTCTCATTTCATTACTCACGTCAACAGAGTGATGGGGGGAGATTGGCGGTTGAAGCTGCTGCTCTATGTTTCTAGAAGCTGTGTCGCACTTTTTGCCAAGACTAGTGCCCTTAAGTCTGTCCTGTACTGTTTTCCCCGTAAAGATACACCAATGACAAGAGAGTTTCTACTTTATATTCTGGACAAACATAATTGTAAGTTAAGTTGCTTACAGTGTTGTTAAACACTGTCTTTGGAGGCATCGGTGGTGCTTCAACTCAGGCCAGATCAGATCAGGCCAGCTGCCAAAACAGGTCAGGCCAGGCTAGACAAGGACATGTGTTTCATTTGCCGTGTACTCCGGTGAGTAAAATGTGAGCAATCTTACAGAATTTGTTGTTCACATGTACGGAGGTAGCTGTGGAAAAAAACTCGAATTACCTCTAAGCACCTAATTAAGCGAGCATCATCTCCAGTCCATCCGTTATACTCTCCCATTTTCTTAGTTGGTCAGGCTAAAAGCCTCCTATAAACAGGCAGAAAGAAGCCTGGGAACTTAACAGAACTGCCCAAACATGTACAGGGGTCTTGAATTCAACAATGGAAGTTATAACTATCTATAGGCACTAACACCATATATATCTGACATCGCCATGCTGATGCTTCTGCCGCTATCAAGCAGATATGCTCTTTCTCTGCCCTTTTTGCCACCTTGTGAATGCCCGTATCGTCGATCGTGAAAACGCGTGTTAGGGAGGAGCTCTGAATGTAAGTGTGACGTTAGCCTTAAGAACTCGTCCATCGGCACAGGGATCCATCCCTCTTTCTGGCTTGTTAGCAAGTACAGATTGGGAGCTGATATTGCGAACAGACACACTGGCCGCCTGTTGGCTCATTAACATATGTTTTGTGGGGGCAGCCAGCCTCTTCGCATATCATAATATATAGTGCTGGCCATATATTATGGCTCCTGTCAATGGGGTTTATAGTGAACGTTGACAGTAAGATTTCACAGTGAGCCGTCTATAGAAGCCTTTAGTGGTCTCGAGCTTTAGAATCAAAAATTCAAGTAAGTAGCAAGGATAGGACAACCAAATGTCTGAGACTATAGCCTCATCGGGCGGAGATCCCAGATAAACAATCCATCTGTAAACCATTTTCTTTACCAGTTGGCCATAGCTCTCTCATGGGCTACTTTCTTCTGCTACTAGTACAATTAGTACCCTTCGGCTTGGAGCTTTTGCATCACCATTCTCCAGACACATAACGGAGGAAATATTTGAATCCCGGAAGCAACCCATCCTACGCATAGTAGAGTTCATGTTGTTGTTCCCGTTATTACTACTCTGGGCCGGCCCAGGAATATTCACTGTCAACAAGGTTTATCATAGCCTAGTCCATTTGTTTGCACAGCCGGGCGTAGCTTTGCTGCTCTCTCAATCTGGGCAAAGGACTGACTGACGAATTACTCTAGCCCAACCAACCACAAGTGCTTTGCTGCTTACTCGCTTGCTCTGTCGCATACTTTTCCTCTATTTGGTATCTTACCGACTGTCAAGTACGCTGTTGTTTGAGTTGGCACTCGTTAGTTCCATGATGATGCCTTATAAATATAACGAGAGGGCACCCTCCCCCCCCCCATGGGCCGGACACATCAACATTCAAGGCTCTTTCTTCTCTCTTCTTCTTTTTTGGCTTCTTACTTCATGATGTATTGTTTATTGTTGATATCCTATATAGCATTTTCATCTTGATCACCGATATTGATTTTGTTGATTGATCAGCTAACCATCACTAGCATCTGGCTCTACCATATTTACATATAACCCCAATCATCTTCAGGCGTTTATACCTTTTGGTTTTTCTGGGCAGACACTCACTCTTCTATATCTCGCATTACTATTCATCTGTTATCCATACGCTTGCTTACATATATCTCTACGTTGCCAACCATGGGCCATCACCGTGCTCAGGCTCAGTTTGAACGTGCCAAATGGCGTCGCTCCATGCTTTACTTCACCTGGATCCTCCAATTCATCTGCATGGCTATCCTGCTTGGACTATTTGGCTGGCGACTCTCGGAGTCTCTATCTGATGATGTAGCTACTCGAGCAGTATACATTGTGTACGTGGTATCTGCTTTCTGTTAAGCTGTCAGATGCCCCCTAGCATCGTCTGAACACCTTCACGACCCTTATTGGCAACCCTAATAACTAACACATCTTTGTCTTACTATAGATGGGAGAGCACAAATATCGGCCTGCCGGTATTAGCATTGGTCTTGACAGCATACGAAGTTTTCAGATTTGCGCAGGAGACTTTGACGCCATGGACTATGTTATTTACACATAGTCTAAAGTTGACCTGTTCGATTGGCGCTCTCGTTCTCGATATCTACGTCTTCAACCATACAAGCATACACAGCTACGCCATCGCCGGTCTGGTCCTAGACTGCATGTTCATGTAAGCAAGTTCTTGTGTAATCTTATTAATATTACACTGCGGCTATGTTTCGACTACTAACGTGATCTCTGATAATAGTCTGTCTGTGCTGGTACCCGCCACCTACTCCATCAACACTTACTTCCATTCAGTATCCTTCGATGAGCACCTCATTAGTTCCAACACTAAGCCCTACGGCATGCGTGACATCAACACCGATTTAGAGGCACCTGATGCCCGCCGTTTCAGCAGTGCTAGCGGCTCAACTTTCCAGGAGCAAATTATCAACCAGGCCGAAGTCCCTTCCAACTCCGTATCTTCACGCAAGTCCGTTGCTGCCTCGCTCATCAGCCTATCTTCCCACCGCTCCTTGGGCGGCAGCACCGCTCTAGGATCTTCTGCAAGCGATAGCGGAGATCTAGACACTTCTTCAACAAGTGGTAGCAGCTCTGCCTCTCTGCCGTTGAGTAACGGAACTTCGGCTTCTACGTCGTCGGTTGGTACTTCCACTATTACGCCATTCACGCTGCCGCCTATGCAGCCGTATAAACACGAGCGTGATACCCAGTTTGAGGCCTATATGGCCCAGCGCAGCTCGGCAACTCTACAGAGCTCGCCAAAACTACCTAGCAAGCACCCGCGTCGTGCCTCTATCAGCGGCTCTTTTACCCCCTACAACACCGCCAGCACTCTGGAGGAGAATGTTACTACAAAAGCATCTGAGCAGCAGCAACATCGCTACAGCCTTCCATCACTGGTAGTCACCCCTCCTGCTACATGCTTGCCACCAAGTACGCGTCATTTGAATGCTGGGCCCGCTATGTCCCTGGGCGTCGTCGAGGAGGAGGCCGAGAGCATCAATGGCAGAGATGACGAGGAAGAGCACGAGGAGAATATCCAGGAAGGTCTCTTAACCGGCCGTATTGACTGTGAGAGTGCACAGAAGAGATCACGTATGGCAGTTGATACGGACGCAAGCACAGATGGAATAGCGCTGTGAAGCCATGATAAGCCAGATCGACTTGGATGAAAAGATGAGCAAGGGGCAGGACTCGGCCTACGGATCTACAGTACACTAGGCTTTGAAGATGAATCAATATGTTTTGCTTATTTTGCTGCTTTCTTCGCGCTGGGACACAAACCATGACCTATATATATATATATATATGATGTCGCTGCTGCTATATGTACAATTACTATTATATAGCTTGAGGGCCGGACTGAAAAAGAAAGCTGTTGCTTTTATCTGTACCTCTCCTGTATGCAGAGATACCACCACATAGTTTTTATTTTATTTTCATATATGAACATTCATGTATTCTAGTTACTATCATACATATAACTAGACATATCGCATCTCACTTGAAACCGCTAAAAGTCTTGAATCATCTTCAATGCTGTGATCCGCATGCCCATCGTGCGTGCCGTAGTTGGAAGGCCATAGAAGTCGTGAAGATGGGGAAGACCTGGCCATACATGTAATTCAACAGGGACTGCGGCGCTCCAGAGCTTCCGTGCGTATTCTAGCGTCTCGCCCATGAATAAGTCGAGCGATCCGATATCGATGTAAGCAGGGGGAAGACCGGTGAGATCTGTGGCACGCCCCGGGACAGTATAGATAGACACTTGGGCGCTCTCAACACCAGCATTCTTCTCACCGAGAACGGCTTCCCAGCACAGCTTATTCTCGATTGGGTACCATCCTAGATACTGTACGAGCGGATTGGTTTCGTCTAACACAGCTCTGTCGTCTAGCATTGGCTCACAGAGCACTTGCTTTGCCGGTGGAAACTCGTACTTCTCGTCACGCAGTTTCAAACATAAGCCCGCTGTAAGACCTGCACCACTCGAGTCGCCCATGACGATGATCTTGCGTGGGTCGATATTGAGTTCCTGATGTTTCTCAACAAGATGCTTATACGCCGCTAGAACATCGCGCTCACCGTAGGGCGCAGGATATTCGGGCGCCAGTCGGTAGTCCACTGTATAAAAACTCATGCCAGAGGAACGGGCGTACCGCGAGACTAGAGGCATAAACAACAAGGCCGTGCCGGTGCAGTGGCCGCCGGGATGGATATACAAAACGGCAGGCTGAGGAGATCCTTCTTTGCTGATATTTGGCGGGTGTACCACATGTATGTCCATCGAGTAGTTGTCGAAGCTGTGTATGAGAAATTGACTCTGCTCCATGCCATTTGGCGTAGGTGATTCATAGCTTAGAGCATATGCTTCCATACCACGGGATGTGCCGGTTTTGACCTCTTCAATGCAATTCCACTGCTTCCGGGGCATGAGAGCCGCAAAGGCTTTGAAGTATTCATCATCATACTTCAGGTTGGACATGATGGTAATATGGATATTAAAGTAAAGAAGCAGATGAGATCTCCATCTTGCCTGCTGAAAGAAAGTATCATATGACCGATGAGGCAATGAAACATTTGTAGCACGGGGTCAAAGGTCGTATATGCAGCGTCACCGCCTACCACGTTTTGACAGGCAGAAAAAGCTCTAGCGCCTTGCTTGGGTGCTCCACTTCAAAAAAAAAATTCGACCGCCTCCAGGATAACGCAAGGGCGACGAGAGAGGGAAGGAAAAAAAACCCCCCAAAAAATTTAAAAGAAATACAAGAAAAAAATAGTCTAGTCTCAAGCCATTCATCTACATCTACATACATACATCGTGATTCTTCGTTGCATCATCAGCGTCTCTGTTTGTGTCTATCTTTCTTTCATTTTTCTCTTGCCCACTAGGTTTTTCTACAGCACCCCCCACATTAGTTTTCGTCGCCGCGTCGCTTTCGAGATCGTGATATTTAATTTTACGGCCTGGCATTTATCTTTAATCGTCTTCACGCCTTGATTTCCCTTACGCCTGCTCACATCACAATGGCGGAATCGCTTGAAGTATGATTTGCTGCTTATTTTCATCCCAGCCCTATTGCGCCTAACTGCCATGAAAACTTTTGCTAACCGTGGCGTCTCCTCATAATAGGACCGCATCCGCGGTCATGCGGCAGCCTTCAATGGCCTGTTGAGCCTTATCCCCTCAAAGCTCTACTATGGTGCTGACGCAACAATACCAGTACGTTCACTTCCATTTCCCGGCCCGCTTGTGTCTTCCTGAATCAAGTCTTACTCACACACAACCTTTCTCAAACTACAGAGCGATGGTATTAGTTCCAACAACCTGAAAAAGAAGAAGACTAAGGCCGAGAAGAAGGCTGCGAAGAAGGCTAGACTCGACCCTGAAAACGATGCGAATCGCTCTGCCAAGGACGTCATGGACGAGACTGGCCGTAAGAAGCGGAAAGCCCAGGAACTCGAGGAGGAGGAGGAGGAGGAGGAGGTAGCCCAGGCTGAGGAGTACGAGGAGATCGATGGCATTGAGCCCGAGAAGCCCCGTGAAGGTCTGAAGGAGGTCAAGGAACGGACGAAGAAGCCTAAGATCGACGGCGAAAAGCCTGAGGCCGAAACAACCGACGTTACTAAGACGCCCACCGAGAAACCTGCCACCGATGGGACCAAGGCTGCAAAGAAGTCTGAAAAGCTGGAGCGCAAGAAACAGAAGTCAGACCAGAAGAAGACTATCAAGCCTACCACTACGTTTTCTACCGCCGGGTGTACTCCTACCAAGCTCGAAGCGAAGAAGGCTGCTATCCCAATAAAGGCCGCTGCTGCTGTTGAGAAGAAGAAGATTGATACCCCTTCCAAATTCACGCCTAACAAAAATGATAAAGACGATGCCGATGACGCCTGGACTGACAACGACAACTCTGCATCTCAGTCACCTACCTTCGACAAGGAGGAGGCTCCTGTTAACACAAGCACAGCTACGCCCGCCGAAGAGTCAAGTACGACCTCTATTTCATCATCTGCTGCCTCGGATAAGCCAAAACTAATCAAGGTGCCTGAAGACACTGCGGCCTTCCGCGAGCGCTTCGCCGCTAAGATGGCCGCTCTGCGCGCCGCACGTTTCAAAGCTGATGACGCCGCCAATGGCAAGCCAGTCCGTACAAGACAGGAACTCATCGAGTCCCGGAGAGAAAAGCAAGTAGCACGCAAAGCGCACAAGGCTGAGCAAAGGCAAAAGACCAAGCGCGAACAGGAGATCAAGCGCGAGGAGGCCCTGGCCTCTGCGTCACCGTCAGCCATGAGCCCCCGCCTGGATCTGGATGATACTATGGCCGCAGCTAATTTCAGCTACGGCCGCGTGGCTTTTGGTGACGGCACGCAACTTTCGCATGACCTACAGTACGAACTGAACCGCGAAAGCAAAAAGGGCCCTTCGGATCCTAAAACGGCTCTACTCAAACTGCAGGGCGCCAAGAAGCGTCTGGCAGCCATGGCGCCGGAGAAACGCGCAGAGATTGAAGATAAAGAGGCGTGGTTGACGGCCCGCCGGCGCGCAGAGGGCGAGAAGATCCGTGATGATGAGACTTCGTTAAAAAAAGCGGTCAAGCGCAAGGAGCGGGTCAAGCGCAAGAGTGAGCGCGAATGGAAGGACCGCATCAAGGGTGTGGAGAAGTCCAAGTACGAGAAGCAGAAGAAGCGTGATGACAATTTGCAGAAGCGCAAGGACGTCAAGTTGGAGCGCAAGTTGGAGAAGGTCATGGGCAAGAAGCACAAGAAGTCGAGCGGCGGCGGTGCTGGCGGCAAGAAGAAGGCGAGACCGGGCTTTGAAGGCAGCGGATTTGGTAAGAAGAAATAAGTCACTAATAATAGACACACAAAAGAGAAGAAGAAGCAACATAAAAAGAAGAAAGTGTTGTGAGATGATGATGGTTGGTATCCCGTTTTCCCTTTATTTTCCTTCTTTTATATCATTTATTATTCTTTCATCATCATTTGGGTTCTTTTCTTATATCAATCTCAATTGTTTTTTCTTGAAGTTTTTTTGGGTAAAAGTCACGAAAGCCATCTACACGACTTAAATCAAAGCGTTCAATATCAAAATCAAATCAAGACTACTACTAGTCTTATATCCTCAGATCAAAGTGTAGTGGTCTCGTCATAGTTAAGATCTAATCAACTATTGACTCAACAAATTCTTTTGCAGTGAAATTTGGGTTGCATTAGAGGGTTCAGGCTGAGATTTAGGGTCACAATTGCATTTATCGTGACACTTGAAGAATTCTCGGCTCTTATCCGAAAAGCAACGACATCAAAGGAACTAGTGTGACGAACCGGTTCATTGCCTGCACTACATACCTCTACCAGGAACTAGTTCTTATTTATAACTTGTTGAGAGATAATATATCCCAAATTGGACGAAAGGAAGGAGTGTCATCTTGGATGGTTGTCTTTTCAATAGCCTGGTTGGATAAACTTAGACTAGGCTTGTAAGCTGTTATCAACCCCGTTGATGATATCAAGATACCCTGCAAGCTTACTAATTATGATCGTGAAAGTAGATTCAGATCTTACATGATACTACAAATGCATAGTTAGATAGTAGCATCAACACATGTATTACTGTGTTCTATGTGCTGGCATATCGGCAGCACTGATAGTGACGTAGGGAAAATGCTCAGGATATTACTACTGATATATGTGTGTGGGACTTTATCAGGAAGAATGTGCATACTAGTGATTAGCTGTAGTGACCAGGAACTAAACTGGTACTATTACTACTGGATTTCCTGCTATATTCCTGTATTATTATGCCGCCTCGGAGAGCCTAGGCATCCGAGGCGCAGTTGCTATGGCGTAATAACTGCAATACATATACCATGGCAAGAGGATTCCTTTACTTACTGTGCCATTTTGTTGGTCGGATATGTGCGAAGAATTAGGGGTTCCGTGCAGCTATTTTGAATATACGTAAGAAAATTACCTACGTGAGTTATTAACTGTCCCCCCACTCTAGCATAAGAGCAAAATGCATAACTATTCAGACGTAGTTTGTAAATCTTGTGATTTCCAAGTTAAACAAATGATTCTTTGGGTCTATTGACCAGGTTTCATTGATAAAGACTGCCACACGACACTTCCTCTAAGCCGGTGAGCGGAGTACGGAGGACAGGGAAAGTCCTTTTCTTCCCTTCCTATTTACAGGGAATAAGAAAACTGACAACGGGCGCCGCCGGAAACGTTTGGGCTCTTAGTTAAAAGAATTAGTACAGTATAGTAGTATCTGAAACGAGGAGTACTGCGAATTTAGAGTCATGATGAAGCAATATATAAGAAGGGCAATCTTACAATACTTCCACGCTTACTATCACTGCTCTCTCAAATCTAAAATCTGATAATTTGGAGACGTTATCATCCATCACTTCATTCAGTGCTTTGAAACCGTTCGGGACAAAGTGAATGGAACATTGTGAGTCCCCTTATTACAACATGTCTCCTGGCGGTTCTTGTTTTCTTTTATCTTGTCTTTTCTCATTATCGCCCTCTTTCCTAACCATATTCCGTGACTCGATCTTTGCTGGCAATCTTTTCTCCTGCAGTTCAAGGTGGCTACTTGACGCTAACAATGAAAAAGGAAAAATCATACGGGAAAATTTTCTTTTAAAACAAAAAGGTTCCAGGGTTAATAACCCCCAGTTTACTATAACTTGACTAACTGTGACATCGTGTTGGTCTTCTTACATCAAAAAAGTCGTTTGATCAATATTAGGATAATATCCTATTCGTTCGTTATAGAGATCAATCTCTTGGAAGAAAAACTACATCTAGCTATCTTCATTATGGCCGCCTCTAAGAATCTGGAAAGTCGCCTTCAGCGTGCTGAAGAGACCGACGACGTAAGTCATCATGTATCTTCTACCTTCGGTTCACCACAACTTATTCTTCTCTCTGATATAGCTTCTGGAAGCTGTCAAGGGTCTGGTTTTGCCATTTATAGCTGCTGCGGATGCCGCAGCTACTGACCGTGCTACTGGAGAAATTCCTGCTGGCGCTGGCAACGTCCTCGTTAACTTACTCAAGCCTGAAGAGCTTGTCCAAAAGATAGCTCTGCAACTTCCAGAAGATGGTGCAGGAAAACAAGGTATTCTGGATCTGATTAGCGATGTTCTCAAATTCAGCGTTAATACTTGGGATCAGGGATTCCTAGACAAGTTGTATGCGAGCAACAACGCTGTTGGTGTCGTTGCTGATCTTGTACTGTCTATTTTGAACACCAATGTAAGCTCATCTGATCTCGAATCGTTCAGAATGTGATGGTGCTAACAAATATTGTGTAGTTACATGTATATCAGGTGTCTCCCGCACTCACTGTTATTGAGAAAACCACAGCCACAGCTTTCGCCCGGTTATTCGGTTTTACGGGCCCGCATGCTGGCGGCGTTACTTGCCAAGGTGGTAGTTCTTCTAATCTTTCTTCTCTAGTCATTGCGCGAAACACAATCTTTCCAGATGTCAAGGCAACTGGCAACAGCGCCTACCGCTTTGTTGTATTTACTAGCGCCCATGGCCACTACTCTGTTGCCAAGGCTGCGCTGACATGTGGCATTGGCTCGGCTAATGTTTGGCCCGTTCCTGTGGATGCTGCAGGCCGTATGCACCCCGATTCTTTGCGCGAACTTATTGTTAAGGCAAAACATGAAGGCTACACGCCGCTCTATATCAACGCTACAGCAGGTACTACTGTCTTGGGCTCGTATGACCCTTTCAATGAACTTGCTGATATTGCCGAAGAGTTCGGCATCTGGCTACACATTGACGGGTCGTGGGGCGGCTCAGCTATTTTCAGCAACAAGCACAAGAATAAGCTGGCAGGTGTCCACCGCGCCAACTCATTGACGGTCAACCCGCATAAGATGCTTGGCGTGCCAGTGACATGTAGTTTTCTGCTAACACCTGACCTCAACGTCTTCCATCACGCGACTACCATGCCCGCCAGCTACCTCTTCCATAGCGACGTGGCTAGCGACGAGCCAGCCGATGTGTGGGACCTGGCTGACTTGACACTACAGTGTGGTCGGCGCGGTGATGCTTTCAAGCTTGCGCTTGCGTGGGTTTATTATGGCAGCGCGGGTTTTGAGGCTAAGATCAATCATGCCTTTGAAGCTGCTGCGACGCTAGCGACTGCGGTCGATAGCCACGCGGACTTTGTGCTGGTGTCCGAGAAGCCGCCGCCGTGTCTTCAGGTGTGCTTCTACTATGCGCCGGGCGGCAAGTTGGCAGGTTCTAATGAAGAGAACACGCGCCGCACACGTGAGATGACAGCGTTGCTGATCCGTCGAGGCTATATGATAGACTATGCGCCAGGCGAATATGGCAGCTTCATCCGTGTTGTTGTCAATGTACAGACGCTGATGACAACGCTGGACGGATTATTGGCGGCGCTGGAGGCTGTGGGACAACAGGTTGTTAGTGATGTCGCTTTGGCTTAAGAATAGAAGTTTAGGTTATAGACTACACTATATATAATTTTTTGGCTATATTCTAAAACTAGTCCTTTTTCTGTCATAAATGCCGTAATTTGATAGGTGTATGCCGTTCATTGAATCGCAATATTATTAGAAATTTGATTTATCAAAACTAGCTGCGTGGGGCACTGAAAGTGGTATTGCTAACAGAAGGCTTAACTCGAAGTCACAAACCCTAATTCAAGCGAAAAATCAACGAGACATCTCCATCATCTTCGATATTTAACCTTTAATACACTAAAACATGGAGATTCGCACTGAGTCGTACGATAGTTCGGTTGACTGGGCGTGGGTAACTAGCGTTCTCGCCAAGCATTTGCCATATTCGTTACCGATATTACGACGCATTCAATTTACACAAAAGAGGCCATGCGCGGGGCAGCTGGTTTATCTAATCCTTTCTGGCCCCGAAGAGCTCCATGGCAAGGGGGATATTGCCGTTTCGTTGCCGTTCTCGGCCGTGATTATCGACTTCAGAGCTGGCCGAGAAACACAGATGTTGATGTATTCCACGTTGGAAGATCGTGTTTCTCAGACATCAGCCGAATTGAATGGCATTGTGCCTTGCTTGACGGAGAATGGAAAGTATGAAGAAGAAACAGTAGTCAGCGCCTTGACGCATTTCAAAATACTAGCTACTACTTTGCCTATTGAGAATACTGAGAGCTGTTGGGGTGGATATCTTCTTGGGAGCCTGAACAATGCCGTTCGTGATATACTGACTCGCAGGCCGGAAATTAAGGTTGAGCCACGCACTACAGGCTTTTATGACAAATGGCTGTTCAACCTAAATTCTGTGACTGAGCAAAAGCCCTTACCTGTTGGAATGAACTGGGTGCAGCCGGTTATCAGTGATTGTGAGCTAGTTGTGTCTCGGACGAATATCCCTAGAGAAGCGTAGGTCAGAGTTCATATCGATATTAACTGCCGAAACTAACAAGATAGCTAGCCACACACTATTTCAATGGCCTAGCGTCTTTGTCAAGCTTGATGATGGGACGCCCGTTGCCTGGGCGTTCTTGGGATCTGATGGCTCGATCTCTAGCCTACATTGCGAGGTAGGTTATCATCTTAGTCAGATTATTGTTCTCTTCTAAATAGTTGACAATTAGGAACCATATCGTGGCCATGGAATTGCTCGCCGACTGGCTGCTAAGCTACTCTGTGATCAAACGCCATTCTTTGGAAGCGATGGTTGGGCGTCTGCGGACGTAACATCGTCAAACATTGCCAGCAACGCTGTTTGTAAATCTATTGGTGGCCTCCCGTCATGGATTGTTTCTTGGTTCGTTGAATCATTTAAGTTCATCGATAGTCTCAAAATGTGGATGAAATGCTGACATAGTAATGCTTGTAGGGTGCTTGTCAAACTTGACTAATCTTAGCACAATATGTCTTATTTACTGCATAACGGTACAAGTCATGTGGCCTGCGAATTGTAGTGATACAATCAACTACTAGTACTACATCAATCAGACCAAAGCAGGACATCTTTAGATAAGAGAAATGAAAACAATAATCAACGACAATAGAAAGGAAAAAGAAAACGATAATTAAGTGCAACCAGGCAAGGTTAGCACCCGCTAGTTTATCTTAGACGACCTCGACTTCACTTTCAGCTAACAATTGTCTACAAGTTAAATTAGATGACACTCTAGCCATGGTCACTTTGTGGAATATGTGTCTGCAAGCTACCAAGATAGAAGCACTGCAATACTAATGACCCAAATAGTTTCAGACCTTGTAACGCAAACTCGGTCTTGTATTTAGTGTGAAGCCGAGCCTTTCAGCGGTTGATAGAAACACGCGACGTGGTGTTTGAGTTTACCAAAAATGTTATTACTATTGCAACTAACGAGCTGAGCAAGCTGGGTGGCAACTTCATTCCTTTCGATATCAAACCCACCTCGGGGCTCATCTCACTAGATTAAAACGTGGCGGTCAAAAGGCACTGTGGGTGTACTCTAGCGGATCACACAATGATCAAGGCGCCACTGGTACAGGATGTTCTGTATTCGGGAATAAGATGATGATGTTATATATTAGTATCCTGCCTCTGTGCGGTTTGATATCCATATTAGGCAGTCAAGAAGATAAATATGTAATCGTATATATCTAACGTCTATGTATTCTTTATTCACATACCTACCTTCAATTATTGCAAGTGTCCCCCTCATAAAATGGAAAGTTTGCAAAGCTCTGAGTATAAATACCCCGCCTTTCCCCCCACCTGCTTGACAAGGAACCATACCGCAAGATAGAACCACTGCTGCTAGATCTACCGAAAAGATCTACTACGCATTCACTGGTCTACTTATCTCACTTATTTTTCTTCTGTTTTCTGTCTTGATTTGCGCTTCCTTGGTAGGACGGAGTACCGGACCTAAGAACCCTACGGCACGGACGATGACCGGGATCTGAACGACAGTATAACGTCTTACCTAGTTTAACTATTATCATAAAATCGGTGGAAAAAGCAGCCATCTAAGGGTCGATATTAGTAATTTTGAAGGATTGGAACACTCGGACGACGATACTGGACTCGAAACGCCAGCCGTATGTGTGTGTGTGTGTGTGTATATATTTAACGTCTACCTACATTGCTACGCAATCAAACGACGCCAGATTGGTTACTGGACAGACTTTTAAGCCTTCTGCTAAGGCTCTCCC